>CAOLHI010002971.1:0-209917 GCA_948474755.1 Ctenosaura bakeri
GCACAGAGCGTGCCTGCAGATCTGCCGGAGGTAGGCTTCTGGCTGGCGAGCTTCTCCAGTTGGTGGAGAGCCTCCACCAGCCGTAAGCCACCATTTTGGACACCGAAGAGTGTGGAGCAGCGAACTCGTGCTGCTCCGCATGGCGATGGACTTACCCGGTTGCTGGTAAGTTCCATTTCTGCGCATTTTACCCCGTTTCTCCCTCCATGTGTGAAAAGGGCCATTGACTTACAGTTCTTTGAAATTTTTGGGTTACTTTCCTAATGATTATATATACTCTTTATTACAGTCCAAAGACCCAAAAATACAGCAAACATACAAACATATAATATATATACTAGATGATTAGTGATTATAATGTCCAGGTATCTAAATCCAGAAAATGAAGTTTGAAATCCCTAAGACCTCTGAATTGTTTTTTGAGGCATACACAAATGAAGAAATTTATATTTATTAAAAATAATTTACAGCCCAGGAAAAATCTGAAATTTATTCAGAATTTGCAATGACATTTATAGTAAAGAAAAACATAACAGTAAATAATTTATATTATTTACTATCTAATTTATGCAAATTCCTGTGATATCCGGAATCAAACTCTTGACAGAGGAGGTATCCTTGACATTCCTATAAATAACATGAATGTCTTTGAGTCATTCTCACTGACAGAAACAATGGTCTGCCGAGAGGATAACTGTGCTCCTATCTCTATACTAGTCCAGAAAATCCACAATATGTCAATTCACTTAAAAATAAAGACCAGATGAAATTTTCCCTCATTTCTATCTAATTCAGGGATGTCTACATGTCTTGAAGTATTTGCGACTTCCAGTGTTTGTACTGTTTCAGTTAAGCTTGAGCCCATGTCCAGTTTCTTCCATTGATTTCATACACCAAAGGGGAAAACCTGGAAAGCATGAGTTGTACAGGAGTTGCAAATCCATGCTCTTGTTCTTCCATGTATGAATAAGAAACTGTGTTTTTTAAAAATTTCTTATCTGGCAGTGAAATTGGTTCCAATTACAGGTATAAAGCTTTGTAAATTTTATTTTGACAAGCAAGAATGAATAATGCTACCCTTTTCCCCCCCTTGCTGAGAGGAAGTAATCTAAACTGCAGTTTCCGAAGAATATTCGCAGTTTGATACTTACTCTTTGGGGAAAAAAGCCCATGACTTTCCTTGTGCAGAAAATGGCATTTTGTTTGCAGAAAACAGCATTTCTATGCAGAAAAATAACTTGCTTTTTGTGTGTATGTGTTAATTTCTGCAAATATTGCTTTCTCCACAGAAAACTCTGCTTCCTGTTTTTTAAAAATATGTCTAACTCCTATACTGAATATTCTCATTGGCATCTAGGATTCTCCACGCCAGGGTTTTTCAGCACTCAAGAAACCACCTTTTTGATAATTTTTAAATATATTTTTCATCCCTAGTCTCAATGAGGTTCTTTTTTTTTTCATTTAGAGAATCATTTTTGCACAAGTTTCGTATATTGTACAAATTAAACTGCTTAAACTGCTACCTTGTTGCATAGTCTTTAAGAAACAGAGGAAAGAGATGGTTAATGTCTTTTCGATCAACTACTTAGTGACCAACTACTAGTCTTTCCACACTTCTTTTTTGAACTTTGCTTCACATAGGAAAAATACAGTATTTTTGCATAGAGGCAGTTTGTTCAAATTTTGGAAACCTTGACATTCTCATGCTGGTGGAGAAAAATATCACAGGGTTTAACAAACTCATCACACGTTGTCCCAATATTTCCAGGACACAAATGTTAAGTTTGATCACAATTGTTAGTTCCAGCTAGACTACTTTCAGTGAATCAGTGGGACTCAAGTAAGTGTGGACCTATGTAGTTACCATTAGTTCAATAGGTTTATTCTAAGAACTAGCAATAGGGATTAGTTCTATGTGCAGGGGTGGGATACAATTAGCCCTTTCAAATTTTGTTGGGTTACTCCTTTCAGCATTTCTCATCATTGACTATACCAGCTAGGGCTGCCAGAAGTTGCAGCTCAGGAACACCTGGAGAACCACACATTTTCCACTCTTGCATTACTGAGATTTCTTCACAGGCCACATGCGGAAAAAAAGATAATATTGTTTGTACTTTTGAATGTTCAAAATTGCTTAAATTCAAATTATTCATAGTATTATTGAGTACATGCTATGGAAATCTAAATGAAAGAGCCCAGAATGATGACAGTGCCTCCACCCTCATGATCCAAAGTCACCTATATACACTGAGTAAGCTTCATAGGCTTAGTGTGATGTACATCAAAGAAGGCATTTGATTGGCTTCAAGCTTCAACAATGGTTGGACTGATGATTAGTGTACCATAAAACCTGATGCTGTGCATTTCAGATACAGTCCATTCTGCAATTGTACGCAGCTTTACATAGATTTTCTGTTTACTATAATCAAAAAGCAGAGTCTGAATATCATAGAATCATAGAAATGTAGAATTGGAAGAGACCACACGGGCGATCCAGTCCAACCCCCTGCCATGCAGGAACACCCTCAAAGCAATCCCGACAGATTGCCATCTAGCCTCTGCTTAAAAACCTCCAAGGAAGGAGACTCCACTACACCCCAAGGCAGCATATTCCACTGCCGGACAACCCTGACTGTTCTTCCTGAGGTTCAGGTGGAATCTCCTTTCCTGCAGCTTGAATCAATTGCTCCTTGTCCTGGTCTCTGGAGCAGCAGAAATCAAGCCCTCTCCTACCTCTACATGGCATCCCTTCAAATATTTAAACATGGCTATCATGTCCCCTCTTAACCTTCTCTTCTGCAGACTAAACATACCCACCTCTCTAAGTCTATCCTCATAGGGCATGGCTTCCAGGCCTCTCACCATTTTGGTCGCCCTCCTCTGGACTTGCTCCAGCTTCACTATGTCCTTCTTGAATTGGGGTGCCCAGAACTGGACACAGTATTCAAGATGAGGTCTAACTAAAGCAAAGTAGAGTGGTACCAGTACCTCCCTCGATCTAGACACCATACTCCTATTGATGCAACCAAGAATTGCATTGGCTTTCTTGGCTGCCGCATCACACTACTGATTCATGTTCAGCTTGTGGTCTATGAAGACTCCTAGATCCCTTTCACACATATTGCTATCCAGCCACATGTCCCCCATCCTATATTTCTGTATTCCATTTTTTCTACCTAAGTGTAGGACCATACACTTCTCTCTGTTGAATTTCATTTTGTTCGCCTTGGCCCAGCTCTCCAATCTATCCAGGTCATTTTGAATTTTGATCCTGTCCTCTGGCGTATTAGCAACCCCTCCCAATTTGGTGTCATCTGCAAATTTGATGAGCTTGCCCTCTATTCCTTCATCCAAGTCATTGATAAAAAATATTGAACAGCACTGGGCCCAGGACAGAACCCTGTGGCACCCCACTAGTCACTTCTCTCCAGGATGAAAAGCAGCCATTCGTGATCACCCTTTGGGTTCGGTCGGTCAACCAATTACAAATCCAACTAACAGTAGCCCTGTCCAGCCCACATTTTACTAGCTTCATTGCAAGAATGTCATGGGGAACTTTGTCAAAGGCCTTACTGAAATTGAGATCTGCTACATCCACAGCATTCCCTTCATCTATCAAGCTAGTAACTCTATCATAAAAAGAGATAAGATTAGTCTGGCATGACTTATTTTTGAGAAATCCATGTTGACTTCTCGTGATTACCGCGTTGCTTTCTAAGTGATTAGAAACTGACTGCTTAATGATCTGCTCCAGGATCTTTCCAGGCACTGATGTCAGGCTGCCTGGGTGATAATTATTTGGGTCCTCTTTTTTCCCTTCTTGAAGATGGGGACAACATTTGCTCTCTTCCAGTTTGCTGGAACTTCTCCTGTCCTCCAAGATTTCTCAAAGATTATAGCAAGCAGTTCCGAAATGGCCTCTGCCAGCTCTTTTAATATCCTAGGATGCATTTCATGTGGCCCTGGAGACGAATTCATCCAGTGTGGCCAGGTGTTCCTGTACCACCTCTCTACCTATTATTTGATTCATTTTCCCTGCTTCCTCACCTGCTCCCCAACCGCCAGGTTGAGTGCTTGTATCCTTCTGGGAAAAAACTGAGGTAAAGAAGGCGTTAAGTAGTTCTGCCTTTTCTCTTCCCCCTGTGAATAATTCACCATCTTCTCTGTGCAGCGACCCTATCATCTCCTTCTTTTTCCTTTTGCTGCGAACATATTTTAAAAAGCCCTTTTTATTGTTTTTAATGTCTCTGGCCAGCCTAAGTTCATTCTGTGCTTTAGCCTTCCTACATCTCCTGGCTACTTGCTTAAATTCTTCTTTGGTGGTTTTCCCCTTCTGCCATTTCCTGTACATGTTTCTCTTAACACTTAGCTCAGCTGAGAGTTCTTTAGTCAACCATTCTGGTTTCTTCAGATGCCTTCCATTTTTCCTCCTTATTGGCACAGTTTTAGACTGTGCCTTCAGTATCTCCTTTTTAAGGAACTCTCATGCCTCCTGAACTCCTTTCCCTTTCACTATTCTTGACTACGGAATTCCAGCCAGCAGCTCCCTAAGTTTACAGAAGTCCACTTTTTTAAAATCTAAGATGAGTGTCTGGCTACCCTTATCTTCTCCTTCCCACTGAATGCCAAATTCCAATAGGGCATGGTCACTCTCCCCTAAAGATCCAACCACTTCTACCTCATTTACAGCTATGAGGTCCAGTTGGGAACAAATTAGAAGTTCTGTTGATTTCACATTTTGAGTTTCTAATGCTTAGGCATGTGGCTTAGTATTTCTCAGTCATGAAAATCAGAAAAATCTTAATTAATAACAAACTCTTGCTGTTTCTCTAATAATAACAAATAAGAACTAGCTGGAAAAGAATATCTTCATTGATTTTTTTAAGGGAAATACAGACCATAATTGTATTACTTTATTCCAGTTACACATTCTAAGTTGACCTTTTCAAAATTTGAAATTTTTGGGTTACTAGCCACTGTTTTATTTTGCTGCTTGCAGGCATTATAATCTGACAGGGAAAATAAATAAATAAATGTGCCTACTAAATACAAAACATATATTTCAAAGGTTAAAGTTGTATGGATTATTACAATCATTGGGAAACTGCAAACTCAGTCATGAGTTACTGTACATGACAGTGGGCTGGATGCAGACTTCCCCTCTACTTATGAGAGTGCCACTTCTCTCTGTGGAAGAAACAAGGATCCAATAAATAGTCCTTGCTGAAAAAAGTGGATGATGGAGCAATTTCTTGTTGACTCCCTCTTTTCTTCTACATCTCCCATGGCTTCCCATGCTATTCCAGAGGATCTCCCAGCTATTGGAACAGCTTTTTATGAAAGCATCAGCAACCACAGAAGGAAGCAGGAATCACCAAAAATCTTCCCCTTGTCTCCTTCTTCCAGCATTAGAAGAATGTCAATGTGAAGAAGTGTGAATCCATCCAGCCTACAAGTTTTAGCAGGTCTCTACAATTAAGACAGTTCAATGAATGTTACTTTCTAGAGACTGACACTTCTGTCAGATATGGGGGATAGGCAACTCTTTTATAAGATATGAAAACATTCAATTTTATATTTCCATTAATCAAAATATATGAGGCTAATTGCTCACCATAGTTTTGTTTTCTGGATAGGGTGGGGAGATATCCAATTTATATATGTCCAGGAATAGGCTGTGAGAATTTCATATACTTGAAAGGTCCTTTGATTAGGGGAGGTAGTGAAAGTTGCTTGATAGCCTACCTCAAAAGGTAGCAGAGTCTCCTTCAATAAGGTTTTTTAAAACAAGGATTAGATGGCCATTTCTCAGGAGTGCTTTTATAGTAGCAATAGCATTTACATTTCTATACTGTTTTATAGCACGAAGCACTCTCTACGTGATTTACAATGTGTTTTATCTAATTGCCCCCAACAACTTGGGTACTCATTTTACCAACTACAGAGGGATGGAAGGCTAAGTCAACCTGGAACCCGGCAGTATCAAACTCATTTTACCAACTACAGAGGGATGGAAGGCTAAGTCAACCTGGAACCCGGCAGGATCAAACTCATAATGTTGTGGTTGCAGGACTGGCATTTAACCACTGCACCACCAGGACTCCTACTAGATTTCTGCATATCAGAGGGCTAGACTTGATGGCCCTTTTGGTCTTTTCTGGCTCTGTGATTCCATAATTCTAAAAGCAGAGCCGTAATAGTAGAGAGGAGTCAGGGAAGGACCATGATTTGTAGGTGAGTGGTAGAGAACATGATCTGCATGCCAAAACTCAAATGTCCGTGACCTGTGATAGTAAAGACTGTTACCCTGAAATCCTGGAGTGTCCCAATGTGGACGAAGGAAAGCAGTGCTAGCCAGGACCAACCACTCTACCATTAGACAGAGTGGGGTAATCCATTAAGGTGCTGGGAGGAATGAAAAAAATGTAGGAGAAAAGATTATGTCTGTGCCATGAATAACTTAAGCTAGCTTGTTTTGGTTGTCCAACACTGCTCCAATATCAGTGTTGAAGAAAGGTTCAATGACCTGTCCAGTTGGCCTTTGTGCATGGAATGAGAAGGAGAATCATCAGTCAGCAACTCACAACTTTTTCTTCCAAATAAATTGACCCCCAAAAACAAAAGAGGGGAAAGGCAAAAATAGCCAGTCAAGGAAAAACTCCTTATAGATTAGCGGAGATAGCTACACACAGCAATGGAAGCATGCCTAGCAGCAGAGAACACCCTTAGCAGCACAAGCACTAAGCCAGTAACACTCACCAACTCCAAGTTGCAATCTTCCAATATGGAGGCTCTTTTATGCTTTGTTACAACATATATACAATATTTACAAAATCCAGATGGCAATCCAGCATATCAAGCTTGCTGTCTCCAGCAGAGCCCCCAGCAGAAACACACTTCAGACAATGTGTGTTTTTTTGGCTGGGATTGTGCTTCCTTTTTACAGACACCTAGGCCCTTTCCACATGGGGGTTTAAAAACGGTGTAGAGCGACCTCTGACAGAGGTCATCTACACCGTAAAGTGGATTGGGGCAGACTACTTTTGCGTAGTTCCACACCCCAATCCACGCTAGGGCACCCGGAAGTGGCGGCGTCTCGTGCTTTTTGAAAACCACTTTTCATGTGGTCTTTAAAAAGGACGACCGTGCAGCCCTGTCGCAGCGCCCGGTGTGGATTTGCAGGCACGCGCAAGGGCGTGCCTGCAGATCTTCTGGGGGTGGGCTTTCCAGCTGGCGAGCTTCTCCGGTTGGTGGAGAGCCTCCGCCAGTCATAAGCTGCCATTTAGGACGCCGCGGGACGCTGAGGAGTGTGGAGCAGTGAAAACGTGCTGCTCCACGTGGCGATGGACTCAGGTAAGCTCTGTTTCAGCATGGTTTCCCCTTCGCCCGCGTGTGGAAAGGGCCCTAGCCAATCCTGGCCAACCCTTGTATTGTCTGCACCTGGTGCTCATCAGCCTGACTCAGCACAAACTCAGTCACATTCCTTTCCCCAGGTGCATTTAACAGTTAAAGCAATTAAAGCAACATGACCTTTACACTACCTTTAGAAAGTATTTTCTAGAGGTTTGGTCAAACCATCTCTGACATAAATCTCCTAAGACATTTACAGAAATGTTATTTTGCACCCAAAAGATACCCCAGCTTCATAATGAAAAGACAAGAGGAACATAGACGAGCTCATTTTTCATATTCTGAGGGAAAGTATTAAATTTTCTTTCAGATTCAAAATTAGAGTTATGTGTATTTCATAATGGACCGTATGAGGTCTTTTAAAAACCATACTTTGATTAAGAAGCTGAAGTGGCAGCTCTTATTATTTTCTTTCGTATTTTCCACCCTGCCTTTGATCTTTTTGTATTCCAGTAATCCCGTATCTTTAAATCCCTAAAGAATTCAACAGTAAAGAAAAAAAATTAAGCTGAACAAAAATGCTAACATTCTTTCTCAAAGAAACTAAGCTTTCATGATTAGACAAGAAAGAAAGTCTTGTATTTTAAAAACATGGAAAATAAATGAGTATTATTACTAGAGGTGAGATTGAAATGAATGGGGAGACAGATCTGGTTGCAGACCTTTGTAATAATTTTCAAAAAAAATAAAGAATTTTTGCTTCCCTGAAAATTATCAAAGACTAAAGTCCTATACAGATGTATCTAGGAGCAAGCCCTGTTGAACTCAATCAATATTCCCAAACTGCAAAAGTTCTCCAGAAGTTCACAATCTTTTCAGTGGAATAGTTAGATGTATCCCAATAACCTTTCTGGTCAAGGACGACAAAATACGTGAGTATTCTTTACAGAGTCTGTATATGTGAAGAAAAGATGCAATTCTTCATTAATTCTTCACCAAGCAAGGAATAATTTTAGTGATTTTCTTTCTCCTACAAGAAATGAATGTTTCAAAAGACTCTTACCAGTTTGGGATTTATTTTGCAAAAAATTCACATGTAAGAGGTTTTTTGTTTTGTTGTGTTTTGTGTTTTTCAGAATGAAACATTTTATGGAAAAAGAGAGAGAGAGAGAAGTAATATTACTATTTCATGCACAGAAAGTACTCTAGTTTGGGATTTTCTGTACAGAAATTATATGTGGGTATTAGCAAAGAAAATAGCCTTTTCTGTACATATTTTTTCTTTCTGCACAGAAAATTCTGTTTTCCATGCACAAAATGCTGCTTTCTGCACAGAAAAACCACATGTGAATTTTGTGCTGAATAAGTTCTGAACTGTGGGGCATATATCTGAGCAGGACTGTATTACTTAGATCTGCTAGTCTTGACAAAATTTGAAGTAGACAAATATATTCCAGATTTTGAGAAAGAGTTAGAGATATCACATAGTGGAGTGAGAGCAATACACTCAGGAATGTGTTAACTTTTGTACCCATAGTGAACAAGAATAAGTCTACACAGAAAGTAAGAGCACATTTAAGAGCATTTGTTACCATTTGTGCCCAATATAATATTGTAGCAGCATTATTAGCAGTCATCAGTTTTAAATCAAAAGGAATTGTGCCTTTGGCATATGTATCTACTAAAAACACTTGAGGGATTTCATCTTTTTAAATGGAGATATGAACTGATTACAGCTGCACTGCTTGAATGAATGTGTTAAATGCTATTTAACATATGCAAGGAATCACTGGGAGAGGTCAACCAAAGTCTGGGAGTTCAGTGCTAGAGATAACGCCCAGTTGTATTTCTTCTTTCCTTTGAAATCCAAGGAAACTGTTCTGGTTTTAAATCAATGTTTGGTGTTGGTGATGAACTGGATTAGAGTGAATGTAGTGAAGCTTAATCCAGATAAGGTGATGCTGTTCATAATCATTCAAAAGACTGATCAAGTAATAAGGATTCAGCTTGTGCTGGATGGGGTTATCTTTTTCAAGAGTGTTCGTAGTTTATGTGCTCTCTTGGAATCAGCCCTGAAATGTAAGAAGTATTCCTTGTTCCCGAGAGTGTCAGATTTTGCCATGACTGCATGTATCTTAGTTACACCTGATTTGGGAGCACCTTTAAAAATATTCATAAATGTTATCATCACACTACTAGGATCCATATTTGAAACCTTTGACTCCCTTGTTAAAACAATTTAACTGGCTATTGGTTCATTTCTTGGCTAATTTTCTTTTGAAATTCTATGATGTACTGTATTACCAGCATATGTTTACAATATGATCCCTAGTGCCTCTTGCATTCCACAACCCAGCTTGGACACCTGACATTTCTTGCCCCATATATGGTAAAAGTCTTTGTTGAAAAATGTTGAGTATCACTTTACTTGCATGGATGAATAATGTGAGGGTCTTATGGTTACTAAATCCTTAATATCCTGTTTCCTGTGGATTGGAACAATATTGAGCCTTTCTGTTCTGTGGGCCATTCTTTTGTTTTCTGTATTTGTTGACAGATTTTAATTAGAATGGGATTCTGTCTTTGTAGACTGAAGCCATTCTGTTCCTGGTGATAAATTTGTCCTAAATGCTCTGAGAACAGCTTCTACTTTGCTTTCTAAAATTGTTGGTTCTTCTTCAAATGGTTCTTCCTTGAATATATCTATCATCCTTTCATCTGTTCTATACAGTTCCTCATTGTACTGTTGTCATAATCTTTCCATGGCAACTTGGTCATGTAATGTGTTCCTCTGCTGGTCATAGAGCATCCTCACTCTTGGTTTTTCCCTTTGATTTCTCAGATTTTATAGCAGAGATCTTTTGGTTTGGTTTTGCTTTGCTTTTTGGTCATCTTCTATTTCTCTGCCTTGAATATTATAGTAGATATCTTTTCACTGTGCACAAGATGCTGAATTATTGCGTTCAGGGTTCTGATCCTATTTCTGTCACCTTGTATTTTTGCTTCTCATCTATCCTTAACTGCTTGAAGAGTTTCACGTATCATCCACTGAGGTGTCAGACAGTATATTTTTGCATTCTTCCCTCACAATGTCCCTGACTTCAATCCATAGTTCTTGTGGCTCCCAGTAAATTAGGCTTAAGAGTGCATATCTATTTTTTACAGTATCTTTAATTCTGTATGAATGTTCTTCAGGTTGTATTTTAGCATGATGATTGGTTTTGTGTTCTTCTTTTGCTTTACTCTAGTTTTTGATATCAACAGTCCATTATCTGTGCCACAATCTGCTCCTGTTGTTGTTGTTGTTGTTTTCCAGAGAGAATTGAACTTCTCCATCTTCTGCTTTGAATTATGTAATCTATTTGATTTCTGTTTTGTACATCAGATGATGTCCATGTGTACATTCACCTCCTTGGTTGCTTGAAAAATCTGTTTACAATGAACAAACTGCTGACCTCACAAAATTCAATCAATTACTCTCCTGCTTCCTTTCTTATTCCTAAGCTAAATTTGCCTATAGTCTTTGATTTGGCCCTGTTTCCTGTTTTTGTATTGCAATCACCTATGATTAACAAGAAGTCCTGTTTCAGTATGTGTTTAATTTCCTCCTAGACCCCAACATAAAATCTTTCAATTTCTTCCTCTTCCTCCTCCTCCTCCTCCTCCTCCTCCTCCTCTGTAGTCACAGCATAAATCTGGATTATGTTGGGTTATGGTTATATTGATGGATCTTGCCTGAAGTCTTATTGATATTTTTCAGTTAGACTTTGTATTATATCCTTTGACTGCTTTTGCTACATCTCTCCTCACTATTAATGTCACATTATTTCTTCTTAGAATTTCATTTTCCTGAGTAAAAACACTGCAATTATCTGACTCAAAATGTTCCACTCCTGTTCATTTTTGTCCACCCACCCCAAGTACAACAACATTTATATGTTCCATTATTTGTTCTACTATGCCTTGCTTCCCCTGATTCATGCTTTTCACATCCCACTTTCCTATAATATGTGTTGCACAGCTTTGGACCTTCCTTTAACCTCTGAGCACATCAACAGCTGAATGTTCTTTCAATTTGAGTTCAGTTGCATTGTTAGCTACCATGCTACTCATGATAGTCCTCTGCTGTACTCCAGTAGCTTGTTGAGTACCATTCAACTTGGAAATTACATCTTCTGGAACTATTTCATCATAGAGTTTTCATAGTAAAAGACATTCAAAAGGGATTTACCGTGCCTTCTTCTGTGTAGTACTAAAAAGTGTTAGCTATGGTGCCACTGCCATTGTCTCTCCTGCTGTTCAGTCTGGCTCCTCAGCAAAATTCTGTCTGATGTGAGAGATCTTACTAGCAGCATTTGTACTGTCAGCATAGGCTCTTGCCTCATGGGAACATACAGTCCTGTATCACTGCAGAAACGTAGTGCAATAGTGAGCATGGGGTATTGGTTTTCCTCAAACTGTCCCTCACCTCACTGTGTATAGTCTTGAGAACAAATCACTTGAGATGTTTTCAACTTGTTCTTGAGATACCAGATCTGACCTTGATTACATTCCATTTAGACTACCGTATCACAATTTATTTCAGACTCCTTTGGAAATTGTTCAATAACTTCAGCACAACCAAAATGCTGTAGCCAAGCCACTGACTGATGATGGTATAGGGAATTATAATTCCCTTGTTGAAATAGCTCCAGTAGCTACCAGTCCATTTCTAGGCAGAATTCAAAGTGTTGCTACGACCTTTTAAGCCCTATGTTGTTTAAGTCCAGACCCTTGAAAAGATTCTCTCTCCATACAGGCCAACCCAAGTTCTAAGATCTTCAGGAGTGGGCTTCCTCTCTGTCCCACCACCTTCACAAGTGTAATTGTTCAGGGCACAGGAGAGAGACAGTCTTCTGGCTGCTGCTGCAGCTCCTTCTGGACTATGGAACTCTCACCAGCTAGCCCCCTCCCTGCTTTCTTTCTGCCAACAGGTTAAGACTTTTTTTTATTTAGATAGCTCTTTGACTAATTTTAATCATTTATTTATTTATTTGTATCCCACCTCTCCATACGGATCGAGGCGGTGAACAACTTACAAATAGCATGTATTTCGAAACATTTCTATACATGCCCCCAACAAGCTGGGTACTCACTTTACCGACCTGCTGCGAAAGGATGGAAGACTGAGTCAACCTTGGAGCCCGGCAGGATCGAACTCACAACCTTGTGACTTGCAGTACTGGCATTTAACCACTGCGGCACCAGGGCTCCATGTGGAGTCCATGTGGTAGAATAGTATTCAAAGGGATGCTCTCTGTTTTTATTTTGTGTATTCTAAATTATGTTTGAAATGTCTTTTAAACTGTTTTTAACTATAACAGAACTGATGTTTAATTTTTTTTAAAAAAAATTGTAATAGTACACTTTCAACTAAATTTTATTTTAAACTTTGTAATCCACCTTGCATTCCTTGGCAGAAGAAAGATGGGGCATAAAAGGAATAAGTAAATAAATAAAATGTGGCCACATAGAGTTTCTTCTCATCTCTCTGTTTGTTTGTTGGTTGGTTGGTTTAACAATTTGCCTGTTCCAGAGGTCTGAAGAATTTGAAAGATTGCTGCTTATTAATTTGTTATATTTTAGTTGATTCTAAAAAAAGGACTGCCTTAGTATAGATTCTGGAGCTTCTACACAGGGCTGTGTCACATCTATTGATAATGTAACATAAGTAAGGACATACTTTTCTGTTGGCTGTCATTAAAGTATTCAGGGAAATAGGCCCTGCCAACCATCTGTATCTTCCATTTCAAACTGAATATCACCAACTTCTGGTGTCTGCTCCTCATGCTACAGACAATGGCTACTGAATAATGTGC
Source organism: Ctenosaura bakeri (assembly GCA_948474755.1). Lineage (NCBI taxonomy): Eukaryota > Metazoa > Chordata > Lepidosauria > Squamata > Iguanidae > Ctenosaura > Ctenosaura bakeri. Next base: position 13,209 of record CAOLHI010002971.1, read on the forward strand.
AAGTTCTGTGTCTGTCTGTCTTTTTTTTTCCGGGGGGGGGGTCATCTTTGCAAAATAGCCCAAAGAACAAGCTTTGCAATAATTTGATGCATATAATAACTCCTGCTAAAGACCCAGAGGAATTGTCCTCAAGGCAGATGATGGCAATTCAGTAGAAAGATTGGGGGCCTTTTTAGGCTTTTGTAAAAAAATAAAATAAAAAAAAGCTGCAAGGAAAATGACAGCAGAACTGTCAGCATGGAGGCGATAATTCAGTCGCTGTCTCAAACAGAAATGGGTCAGGCGAGAATAGAGAATAAGGGCAGTAAAGAAGCCTGATTCATATCTGGTTAAAACAAAGTATCACTTAGCACAGCTGGAAATAGACTTTGATGTGAGATTACAAAAAAGTGCAAGAAGAGGTTGAAGCTTTGAAAGTTACCCTGCAGTTAGCAGTAATGGAGGGTGAAATAGGAGCTATCTGCATGGCTTTCTGCCCCTTTGCATCAAGCCCCTGTAATCACCTTGCTATCTCCTTAAGAAAATTGGTTTATTACAATGTCTAGGAGTTTAGAAAGCCATCTGTCTGCCTACCTACATATCTGAAAATAAAATAAATACAAAAACTGCACTGTACATTTAAATAGGTGGGCAGAGAAAAAAATCAGCCACATTATCAAAGAAAACTAACATGAACAACAGTGACCCTGATCCAATTCAGCATATACACAGAGCTAAACTGCTCCTAAACATATCATGTGTGGAATAGGATCTATGTATGTATGTATGTATGTATGTATTATGTATTTCTCTCTCTTTCAAAGAAGTGCACACATCCTAATTATGGACTAGTATAAAAACACGCAAATGTGTGTATGTATGTGCTTCAAGTTGTCTGTCAACTTATAGCAACCTCAGGAATTTTGTAGGTTTTTCTGAGGCAAAATACTCAGAGGTGGTTTTCCCAGTTCCTTCCTCTGAAATACAACCTACAGCACCTGATTTCATTGGCAGCAGTGGCAGAGCTTGGAGTGCATGGTAGGGGGCAGGTGAGGGCTATGGCTTAGGGGGTGGGGTTATAGGATGTGGGGATGTGGCTACAGAGCAGGAGGCATGGCCACAATGTGAGGAGGTGGGGCTACAGAGAACAGGGGCATGGCTATGAGCTAGGATACTCCCCCAAAAAATTGCCCCCGGGACAAACTACCCCCCATTTTTATGCAACTGCAGTCTCTCATCTAATTATTAACCAGGGCTGGCTCTGCTTAGCTTCCAAGATCAGATGGAATTTGGTGCCACTAGGATCGTTGTTACCTGCTGTCCAGTCAACTTTGACTTAAGGCAACCCTATAAATGAGAGACTACCAAGTCACCCTGTCCTCAAGCACCCAGCTCAAGTCTTGTAGATTTAGGCACGTGTCCACTCTCTTTGTCAAATTGCTCTGAATAGGTTGTTGCAGTCAAGGGGCTGGTATTTTGAGGTTATTAATGTTCAGTCATCAGATTGGTTGAACAGCCTTAAAATTTATGTAAATAAACTGAAGATTTGACTTGAAGCTGTGAACGAAAGGAAAGCCAGCTGAGAACAGGATAGCTATAAACTAACTGTCATCAAGTCTACTTTGACTTATGGCAATACCTTGATGGCACAAGATCCCGTCTGATCTTGGAAGCTAAACAAGGTCAGTCCTGGTTAGTACTTGGATGGGAAACTGCCATTGAATGCCAGTGGTATAAGCTACATTTCAGAGGATTAAAACTGGCAAAACCACCTCTGAGTATTCTTTGTTTAAGAAAACCTGATTAAATGTATGGGATCACCATACGTCCACAGATTACTTGAAGGCATATATATATATATATAAACGAAAAACCTCAGAGTTATCCTGTCATCAGCAGCCCTGCAGAGGTTTTGCAAACTCAGGTCTGTAGTTTGTTCCCCACCTGCAGTGAGGTCCTTTCCATACTGCTTTCTAATTTATCAAGTGCCCAGGTCTTTTCTAGTGAGTTGTGTCTACTCATGATAAGTCCAAAACCAGCTATAAGCAGCAAAATGAAATTAGGGCTATGCTACATGTTCACCTCCTTCCTTCATTCATTTTTTTTAAGTCAAAATGTATGCTTTTGGTTATGAAAACATTTTCCTCAGAAGTGTTTTAATTAATGAAAATACTCAGCTTTTCCCAAATCCTATTACCTGTATCCTCCTGAAACAGAAATACACTTTCCCCCTAAGTAATAGAATGATCCCTTCCCAAATTGATCCCAGCCAATTAGGGATCATATAATGAATGGGGTAACATCATGATACATACCCACAGTGATTTGCCCTTCTGGGTTATTAGCTTAAAAACTGAATTGTTTCTATTAATCATTAATGAGCTTCAAAAAAAAAAATGCTGGCAGGAATCCTGTATGGCAGATGCATACGAGTGAGCACTGTAATGATGGTGCTATGCAGTGCATCCAGACCATGAATCTCATCCTTCCAGCTCTCACTTAGTGGGAAGCAGCCACTTTGATCAACAGGAGTCTGTTTCCCTGTAGCTTGGGAAGCAGCTGGCTGCCATTTCCTATGCAATAGGCAGGAGCAGGACCTCTGTCACAATTCCCTCCCATACTGGAGTAGTGGCTGTTGTCCTGTAAATGAGGAATGGAGGATTTTCAGTGTATCTACATAAAAGTCATGAATATGTAACAGACACGAGTGAGTAACTCTAGGTTACACATCTGCAACTGTCATAGAGGATTTCAGCCATCATCATTTATATTGATAATGAAAACCTTCAAATTGTTGCCATGATCATTAAGTTAACTGTTACTTTTTAAAGAAACTACAGACATCTGCAAGACAGAGCTCTTGTCCTAAGCAAATAGGTATATTAGAGTTCCTATTTGCAGCTCCTCCCCCCCCAAAAAAAGACAAAATAAAACATCTTCAGGGCATATACCATAGCTCATTTTACTGCAAAATCTTAGCAGTCTTTAAATAATGCCTTATGCATGGTCTAGCATCACAGAAACAAAATGAAGTCAGAAGATTAAGAAAACAATGAGTCAAACATCACTATTTCTTATGCCAAAAATTCAAAGTACAGGCCTTGTTAATTAAAAGCAGTTGTTTTTTTTAAAATAGCCAATGCATATAACATGATATTTCCAAGCTCTGACACACCATCTCACCAAGGGGGATACTAAACATTCACCGTAGAAAATATATGGGAAAGGTATGTGAATAGAAGAGGGAGGAGTACTAATAGATCAGCTAGCTATTAGTTGGTAATCTGACAGGTGTTTGTTCTTTCCCCAGCTGGGGGTTATTTAGTCTTGAGTCAGTGAGCTGGAAAGGTTTTCTAGACTTCTCAGGGAGTCACATTCCTTACTGCAGAATTGACAGTGACTCAATAAATGGGCTGCTGAGGTACACAGGCTAGCATCTCCTGCTTTGATGTGCATAACTATACCTTTCCCCTTATAAAACCCTGAAGAATTCTGATCAGGTGAACAAGCATTGTATGCTCTTTGTTCCTTTAAAATACAATAATCCAGGCCATATTATAATGTCCAGGCCATGTCACCAGAAATATCTTCCTAGCAACAAGACCCTTGCTATAAATGTTAATAGACCAAATGAGCTCAGGGGCACAGTTGTCCACACATTGTCTATAGCTAATTGGGTAACCAGCATTCCCTTCCTCTTTACAAACACCACCTAGCTGTTCACACTCCACATATTACAGAAGAACAAAGACGATTAAAATGCTTTTGAGTGTTGCTCAGAAAAACAGAGGAAGCAAAGGGGGAAAAATGTAAAATTAGGAACTGAAGACAGATACAAACCAGAGAATCTGGAGTTCCATACCTCAAGTATGACTGAGTCCAGAGGCTCTTTTGCCTTTAGTCTTTAATTGGATGCATACTGGATGGATGCACCAGTGAGATCTCAGTGTGAATATGTCCTAATAAATTAAGAATGAGGAACAACAGCAGTGGCATGTAGCATGAGCAATTGTTTTATCCTGCCACTACTGGATAAAATGTCCCACTGAACCCTGGGCTACCAGCAATGAGGGGTGCCTTCATTAGCTTTAGTTAGTAAGGTGGCTGTGGCTGCTTTTGCTTCTATATTCATATGCTGGAAACTTTGCAGAGCAACAGCTGTCTGAGTAATTCACTGTGTTTGAAGATGAGTTAATTTCAGGTTGCTCAGACATGGGCTGTACAGAACACAATACTCCAGAACTAGCCTATCTATACTGTTTACTCTTAGGATCAAGTCAGGACAAGGTTCAAGGGATAATGACTATCTTCAAAGCCTCATACATTCTGGAACCTGTGAAACTTTGGCTTCTCTTTCTCCTGTATTTATTCACCCATTGAAGTAAAAAATTGTAGTGTGTCCAATGTCAGTACAACTGATTACAGATATACATGATACACATGCACTGGAGATGGGGACATTCATTGCTAAGCTCATTGCATTTCCATCTTCTAAAGCTTCCCCACCTCCACAGAGAAATCTGTAATATTTGGGGATTTTTCAAAGGTGCACCTACTGACTGAAATCTCTTTGTGTGCATTGTTAAATTGCTTAGATTTATTTTTAGACTTTCAAATGTGTCCCTGGGGTCAAAGTTTCATTTTGTCTTGCAAAATACTTTGCAAGCTCAGAAATGTATGAATTTCTGACTACAAATTGTGTTCAGTTCTGTGTTCAGGTTTGTGAGGTGCATCAGCTGGGTAGATCCAGCAAATTTTTCACCATCCCTAACAGACTCATTTTCTTTGTGTTAGTTCTGGAATTCATTAGGTACTGAACATCCTTTTAACAGAATTTAGTGGCTAGTAAAAACCTGGTGTTTAAGAAAGTGTTATACGATTGTGCATATTAGGAATTGATTCTTTTACCATTGGCATTTTATGGATATTTTTTGTTGCTGTGTCTTTGCTGAGAGATGTTTATTGGAATTTTTTCAAAGAAGATAATTTTGGCTAGGTTTTTTAAAAAAATGTAAGTTGTTTTATAGATGTGTTATTGATGGTTCCAGTTACTGTATATTATCTTATTTATGGAGCATATAGCTCCTGGTGCTATATATTGGCAGATAATTGCTGTGTATGCTCTTGATAGATAAATAAACAAAGATGGGTACCTTAGTATATGATCATCCACATAATTAACTGTATGAGAAGAAAAAAAAACTCAAGAAGTATGCCTTAAGGGCATTATGAAGTAGCAAGCAACACAATATTTTAAGAGGAGAAGGGGAACCTAAATAATGTTTTTCTTTATTCTCAGACATAAATTCCTACATTCCAAAATTAATACAGTATATACCCAGTGCCATTACCACTTTGTATTGCTTAACACAGTAAAAATGATTAAGAAGGGGCAATGTGATCTATAGCAGTTTTGTTCCATTGACCTTCTTCCCATAGAGTGGTGTTTGGTGTCAAAAAATATTGACTGGCTAGCCGTTGACTGAGCCAGAGTCATATAATCTTTGACCTAATGTAGTGTGTTTATCTGACTCGGCAGTACAGTTAGAACAACAGGTCTTGTAGATGGACTGTATAGTCTTTTTTTTCCTTCCTCTCCCCATCCAAATCTGTTTACGCATTATCTCTACGATACCTGTTACAAGAAAGAAATTTTCTTTTTAAAAAAAGAAAAAGTCAAATAAAGCATTGTAAAATTCCTCAGAAATCTTCGCACAAAGAGAACAAGACAACTGAAAAAAAATGCAACAATCATGAATTTGTATTTAAGATGTGCCAAACCTTCCTATTGCATTTGGTAATTTATTGTTTTCCAGAAGACATTATTTTTCTGTCAAGGAGAAGGGCGAATTTTTGAAGAAATTTTGCATGAGGTGGGCAGGAGAGGGCAGACATTTAACTCCTGAAGCATATGAGGTTTGTTGATAACACTATTTAAAAAAAAAAAATCACCATACGAGATTGCAACAGCACAGGGGCCTACATATATGGCTGTATTTCCTGTCAGTGCTTACTGGCAGCTTCTATGGCCATTGCTGCATGATAGGGTTGTACTGCTTCTGGGACAGGATGGCAATGGTCGGCAAGTCATGCTTCCACACAAATCATTGCCAGCCTGCCACCAGCCCATTTCCCAAGCATCACGCTTACGCAGTTTTCACAAAACAGAAAAAATCCATTTTGCACTTGCGATCACGCAGTGCTCCCACTGCTCCCAGCTATGCAGAAGCTGAAGAAGTGCAATGGCAATTCTTCCTTCCACAGCACAGCAATGGCAAGTGCCCAGCTGCACTGCAGAAGGAAGAGGTGGTGCCATTGTGCTCCCTTCTGCATGGAATGAGCAGGTGCAGAGGTGACATGCTCCCTTCAGGATTCAGGATTGAGTGTGACAACAAGGAAGAGCACTGTCGTGCAGAAATAGCCTATGTTAGCAGGGTTGTGAATCCATTCTGAATTTTCAGCTGCAAAGGAGCTGTCAAAGGTACTGAACTTATTTGGCGTTCAGCATTTTCAAAAGTCTGACTAAAACCCAGATGGGATTCACTACTCCACTGACATTAAACCTACCAGTCACCACCACTTCCAGGTATGATCATGTGACAGAAGCTGAACAGACCCTCTACCTCCTCTCAACCCACTGCTTTTAGGGCTTTTCTTAAAGTTACACAGGATTCTTTGCTTCCTTGCCATGAACTATTGAAAAGAAAAGAGTAAAAATATTCAACTGAGTTTTAATGTGCAGTAATGCTCTGAAGATGAGGTCCTAAACATACAATTCAAACCCACTGAATATAGTGGGACACACTGAATCAAACCTCTTAGAATTACACTGTCATGTTTCCTTTTCATGCCGCTCTTGAATATTAGTTCTCACTAGTTTAGAGGGTTTAAGTCAGACTGCATGATAGACACAACTGAAGCCTTAAAGGAAGGAGAAGTGGTCAGAGGGGCTAAAGAGAAACAGATAGAAAGGATGTCTTATTGCTCTCCACAGGAAGCTGCTGGCATCCGAGGCACTTGCCTTATTCTATCTAATTGAAGGGCCAGATCTAGCCGGGGTTGCTTTCAAACTTCTTCCTTTCATGCTGGTGAAGCCCCTTTCAGACCAGTCCATACAATACAATACTGAAGGGCTAGATGTTCTAGTGTTCCTGCATTATTGTAGATTGTGACACTGTGAGGCAGTTCAGTTCAAAAGACCTCAGATATTGAACTCAGGCAAGGATCTGAATACAGGCCAGTTGGGATCCACCATGTACACATTTAGATGCTATCATTTTCTTATCCAGAATTAGAAAATTATGAAAATATCTGCAGGTGTAAAAACATGGTGCATATATAATTTTCTTGTAAAAAGTATGACTATACAAGCAGTCTTGCACAAAGTTCTCTTTTCTATAAATGTAAAGGATTTGTCTCATTAGACTCATAATATTCCCAATGGAAAGGAAAATAAGTTTTTTCAGTAAAATTAAACTGCAATTACTGCTATGGTAGGAAGATAAACATTCTTCATGGATTCTCATGGGGAATGTGGTTTGTGTGTGCAAGCTCATTCTGAATGCCAATGGGTTGTAATTTCCACGGCATGAAAAACATTCATATTTAAAATCATAGATATATAGTTAGGCATACCTTGAACAAACTGAGTTGATACTTTTGATCAAGCAGATTTATGTATATTGTAATGTGAAGGCATTTTGAAAGTTCTGTGCACTATAAGGAAGCTAGCTAAAATTCATGCTTCAGCTGTCTTGAATCTTCATTGTCCTTTGCACCTTTTGATCTTGATGAGAAAATGCCAAATGTTTTCTATGAATATCTAGAATACTTTATTTTATGATTACTACTAAGCATGTGATTTAGGTCCTGACTGGACAAACTTGGAATTAAGGATGGAAATTTCATTCTATTTCCAACCAATGTCAATTCTGCAATGCTAAGTTACAAACCGATTTGATATAAATTTCTGCATTATTAAATACAGAAAAAAAATAGTTCTTAAAATGTATTGTTCTTCCATTATAATATGCATTGTTGCATGCATATTGCTGTGAAATACATACACTTGTACAAACTATAGTAATAAAGACAATATTTGCATTTATATGGTAAACCCATCAGAAGATTGTGTTAAATGTAACAAAATCTGACAGAGTGGCTTTTGGTCATTGTACAAGTTGCAATGTTGAGTTTCAAGTCAAAAATTCCACAGGTTAGTCATGACCAATGAAAAAGTGGGCCAACTATGAAAACATACTGGATGATTCAACATTTAACAGAGTGTTTTTTGGATATTGTAATAGTGGCAGTGTCCAACTTGAATCTGAAAAGTCCTAATTCCAAAGAGAAGCTTCCTTGAAATTATGGCAAATTCTTCGAAATCAGACACTGTTTTTGGTTGTTGTCCATGTTCCAGTGGCCAGGTTCAAACTGGAATATCAACTGGGTGGGCTTTCTAGAATTAAAAAGGGGATTGTTTTAAAAACATCATGGCAAATGCATCAAAGTTTGACAGCATGTATTTGTAGTGGCCAGGTTTAAATCAAAATTTCACATGGGGGGAAGGGGGTTTCCTAAAAACAAACAGAAAAATCCTGCCATAGCTAACCTGGAAATATGTTTAAAGTTCCAGAAAAAAGGAAAGAGTTCTCTGGGGCACTGCAGTTGAGATTCCTGATGTTTAAAGAAAGAAGCAGGAAAATGGGAGAGGGCACTCTGAGATCTTGTTGTTAAACTCCTAAGTGGGGGCAGAAAAACAAGAGGTCTGTGGACCTTTTAGGGGCATTATGTATGGACCCAGGCAGTTTAAACTACAATTCAGCTAAAATATACCTGTCTTGTTACCCTGATTTCTGAGGGTCCCGGGAGGGACACCTAAGCGCACTCCAAATATTAATAAGTTGGGGGAATTAGCAAGGAGCACAAGCTAGCATACGATAGTTAGGGTAACATAGCGAGATCTTTAACCCTATGTTTACGGGGTCAGGCTGTGACAAGAACTAGGCAAGTTGTTCAATTAAAAGATTTTATTAAACTTTCCTTAATTAAGCAAACAACAAGACACACTGATTCACACACTCATCCAAGAACTATGGAAGCAGAAAGTGAGGAAAATTGATAGGGGTTTTCAGAGGGTTTCTGGGGTGATACTCCACCTGATCCTGCACTCCGGTAAAAGAGAAGATAGAGATCGAGGCTTGGGTTCATGGTTTCCCAGCATGTGGAGGCTGAGGGGAGGCTCGCTAAACAGAGCGGCAGTAGTTCAGGATGCAAGGCACGAGTGTTCTGACAAGGAGCTCAAACCTGGGGTTTTTATAAGGAAGATTGTACCTGGAGGCTAGCCCTCTCCTGAGGAGAACAATAGGGATTTTAATGGAGACAAAGCCTCTGAAAGGTCAAAATTATAATTGATGAGATTTGGCCAGCACTGCCAATTGTTAGAACAGTATGTAGATGAGGAGCGCTTAGTATTTGTATAGAGCAAACAGTTTGGGGCTGAGAGCCCTTGTATTTGCTTAATGATCGGTTGTGTCTAGGGGACACTACTGGCTGTGCGACAGATAGTAGTTTACTGGCCTAGACCTAGCGTGCATAAATAAGGCCATGCTGCCATGCCTGCCTACACAGGCTTTCCGTGACCCTTTCAGATGCATGGAGTTCATCTTATGGAGTGCCACATGGAAATATTAACCATAACCAATATGAAATTGTAGACCTCGGGCTGGAGCCAGATAACCGCAGTAACAGTCTGAAGCACTGGTGCTAACAAAACATGAACCCCCCGCTACAAAATAGTAGGGAAACTGGAGAAAGCTAAGACACTGCTTGTGAAGCTGGAATGTCACCATGTGATACTGGAGATGTATATTCCAGCCTGTTATGATGTATATTCCAGCCTGTTATTAATTTTAACTGTTAATTCATCTTTACTGCCACCACCCATTGAATTCTGAATACCTGGACAGTACAATGGGACACTGTCCAGTACATGTCAATCCCTAAGCTTAGGGATCTTCCTTTTCCCCCAGTCTATCTAGCGTTGGCGTGGGAAGGAGAGAAACAGGGTTCTTACAGAAAGTACTTATTCAAGGCATGCAAATGAGCAAGGCAAATAACACACATGGGAAGGCTTCCCCCCTCCCAGGCACACTTAGTTACAAGTAATTACAAAAGAACAGATATAAAAGCGCAGATACATTCTTTAGATCAGCCAGCTCCAAAATAACAGAAAAGTCCCTAACGCGACTGGATAACTAGTTCTAGTACTCACAGATGTTCATAGCTTAGATGTTCTACGAGGAAGATGCCAGGAGGCGAGGTCTACGGCCTGCAGCCTGCTACTGGCAGCTCCTTTGTTGTTTCTTCATTGTCTCTTTGTTATCTCTCAGCCACATGGCCTCGCAAGAAGTTTTATAACTTCTCCTTGGAAACATCTGGACGCATCCTGAAGATGCTCACCTCTTTCCTTTTTGATTGGTCAAGTCTCACCCTATGATGCTGACCCACATGACCTATGATGCTGACCACACACTAAAATGTAATCTAATCCCAACACCTTATTAACCCTTGGTTTACCTGAAGAGGGAAGTGTCCCCCTTTAGCTAAGTCTAGATAATGGGAAGCCCCATTATCACACTGCTGTTAAGATTTCTGAGGTGTAAAAAGATACAGAGCAATGACAGAGGTTCCTCTGTTGGCAAGATTCCTGGGGGAGGGGGATGAGGGAAGTAGGGTAATAGGAGGTCCCCTGACCTCTTTTCAGAATATTAGGCATGGACAATGATGTACATCATCAGATACAATTATGCTGGCATTTCTCTACAATATACCTTTTATGGGCCTTTGTCCTTAAAATATGACTTTTTGATGCATTTTTAGTCAAAGGATGCACATAGTAATCCAGGAAGCACAGAATAGGTTGTTTACCTTACAAATGCAGAAGAAAAGAAAATCTTCATCACCTTTTCCCATAATAAATGTTCTCCACAGAGGATTCCATGGTTTGTTACTGGATTGTTTGTTTGGTTGATTGACTGATTAATTCATTTAAACATTCATTTGAGTTTGAAGACTCCCTTCTATGCTGATAGATGTCTCTGACATTTTGGCACATACAATTCATGTGTAGGACCCAGACTTAGTTCAGGTTCCAGGTTCAAGTCCTAGACTCCATGCCATAAAGAATCAGTCTGTCTGTATTCACTTCTCTTCCACACATTCTTCCAAAATCAGTAGATGATAACTGTTTGGAACCATATTAATTTTGCAGGAGAGGCCTGCACCCACTTAATTTACTGCAAGCCCACACACACACACACACACACACACACACACAATTGTTCCAGTTATTAAATTTTCCCATGGATCAAAAAATTCTTTGCAAAAACCTTTCTTTTTTCCCATTTTTTTTTGTCGTCAGAACCCCCAAATGGCCTCTACAAATCATGTGAGTGTTTTCACCATGGTTTTAGTTTTTTCTTGCATTATTTTAGACCCAGGAGAGCCCCTTTTTACCAAAAGAAAGTGAGCAGTAATTGCTTTCTTTTTCAAAGAGGCCTCTGCTGGGCCTAAATTAGCCAGGGGACTCCGAAAACATGGTGGACATACCCAACATGTCCTCTACAGCACATTTGAAAGTATTTGGTGGGCAAAAAGCATTTGAAAAAAAAACCTCTTCTTGCAAAAGAAATTGACCCCTTAGGAGTCCAGAGGCTCCCCACACATAGTGAAAATGCCCTCCACACATCCCACTCTGTATACTGGAGGCAATTTTTGACCCTTGAGGGCTCAAAGGGCCAGAAAAATATCTTTTGGAGTCCACATGGGACCACAAGCTGCATTTTGCCCACTCATGTCCTAAACCCTTTTAAAAACCAAGGAAAAAAGGAGGAATACTGCAAGGGTACCTGTCATAAAGGCAAGAACTAGAGAATGTGGAAATTTTGGTAACCTTTAGTAAATGAAGATAGTTTAAAGTGCTTTAATGATAGACCTAGGCTAATGTCTTAATTACAGAACATATTAAGATACATTTAGGTTATTATATTGTATGTTCTTACTTAGGGCTAGGACAAAATGAACACTTATTTCTGACTTCATGTACAAGACTGCACAATTCATTACTAGGATCATATCTAGTGAAAAAGCTAGCTGCAGACTATATATCAGATTATCTTTTTCCTTAGGTTAGATCTTGTTGAAATATAAAAGTAAGCATGAAAGATAGCTGAAAAAGGGTTAGATGGTTACATTCATGTAGGGAAAAAAAATCTCTTTCTTCTTTAACTTTGGGATGTATACATTCATATAACACTGTGGGTTTAGAACTTCCTCAAATGTCTTTAAAAAAAACTGCAAAAAAGAGCGCAGGTTGGGTGGAGAAAACTTTTTTTCCTCCAAGCCTCCAGGCACTCTTGGATTGCAGAAAGCTTAAAAAAACTTTTTAGCCTGTTCTCTTTATTTTGTTTTTTAATAGATCCCATTTCCTTTCCTCAGTGTATGAATATATTTCTTACTTTGCCGCTTGCTGTTGCTGCTTTTTGGTTCATGCCATAAAGCTAAGTAGAAAAAAATATATATAACTGATATCAGCACTAGAGCACCACTTGAAATAATACAGAGCAAATATCTCTCACTGTCATCACACTGCAGTCATTCCAGTTTGGGCTGTGGAACTAAAAAGCAGTGTATTCTAGGCCATTTCCACATTAGCATTTTAAAATGGTGCAGAGTGACCACCAACAGAGGTCTTCTGCACCACAGCATGGACTGGCGTGGACTACTTTTTGTAGTTCCACAGCTCAATCCACGCAGGAGTGACCGGAGCTGGTCACGCAGCGTGGTTTTTAAAAACCTCTTTTCAGAGATTTTTAAAAACCAGGGAGCGCACAACCCCGTGCCGCTCCGTTGCCCGGCTCAGAAGCAGATTTGCAGATGCGTGCAAGTGCGTGCCTGCAGATCTGCCGGGGGCGGACTTCCAGCTGGCGAGTTTCTCCAGTTGGTGGAGAGCCTCCACCAACCGGAAGCAGCCATTTGGGATGCCGGAGGACTGTGGAGCAGCGAGCTCGAGCTGCTGCGCGTGGCGACAGACTCTCCCGGCTGCTGGTAAGCTCCGTTTTCGGGCGTTTTTGCCCATTTCCCCCCACACACATGTGGAAAGGGCCCTAGTTTCAGCTGATGGCCAGTGTTACACAGACTGTGAGAGGGCCACATTCTCTTCCATCATAACAAGGAGGATAACAACTTGGCCTCATCCATTAGTCACGCAAGGAGCAGCTGGATGGAATTAATTTTCCTCTTCCTGGAAGATAAAATAAAACATGTGTAATATCTTTGTACAAGGAATCAATGTCCAAATTTCTTTGTTGTTGTTGTTTCCCCCTCCTTCTGACCCTTTTAGGTCGTTGCTAGTTAATCTGACAATGGGAAAAATTTCCTTTGTGTCACTGTTTCCCAGTGTTAATCTGTAACTTGCTCTCAACTTTTTAAAACTAAAATAAAATGAAATAGAAAATAAAAACAAAACTAAAGAATGGAGCAAAAATGTTTTAAAGAAAGACATGTTTCCTTGATTCCTGCTTTTTTGTCTCATGAACAAAACTGGATCACAAATTGAGATAGACAAGATGCATCCAACCCCAAGCCGAATGTTACAGGTTTGGATTCTGGACATCCTTTCATACAAACAGGAGGTAGAAGAAAATACCATCAGCTATGATGATGAGAATTCAAATTCAAATTTCACCAAAAAATGTACCAATAAATATGGAAAGTAAGACAATGGCCCATAGGCTGGGAACACTCAATATACATTCCAATCCTCACGAAAAGGGACACAACAGATTGAGGTAACCATTGCACTAATCTCTCATGCTCAAGATTGTACAATGAAATCTTTTACCATATATAAAGCAAGAAAGTGACAGATGTCCAAGCAGGGTTCAGACAAGAAAAGAGCACTACCAAATATATTACAGTCATATGGTAGATAATAGAATGCACAAAAAAATTTCAGAAGAAAATCAACCTATGCTTTATAGATATCAGTATACCCTTGGATCATGTAGATTGTGAGAATTTATGGTTCACTCTAAGAGTGTAGCACAACATCTGTCCTGACTGATAACCTATGCTCTGGATAAGAGGCCATTGTAGGACACAATATGGAGAAAAAGAATGGAGGGAATTGTAGATTAGGAAATCAACAATGTAAGATATGTAGATGACATCATATTACTTGCAGAAACTAGCAAAGGTTGGAATGACTATTGATGAAAGTGAAAAACGAGGGTTACAACTGAATATTAAGAAATAAAAATAATGACCACAGATGATTTAAAGCAGGCAATGAAGACTTCAAAATAACTGACAATTTTCTATACCTGGCTTAATCAAAACACAGACCATCAAGAAAACAGAAGAAGCTGAAGATGTGGAAGGGCAAATATCAGAAGTCTCATAGTATTTCAGTTTCTGCATATGACTATGAAAGCTGAACAGTGAAGAAAACTGACAGGACCTCGATTTGGGTTGTGGGGGTTTACTAGTCCCCTTCAGGCATCAAAATGTTTCAGGCCAGCATTAATCCCTTTTCTCTTTAACATAACAAATTTTTTCAAATGGTGACTCTACTGAACAAAACTTGTGTTTTCCCCCCCACATTCTATTCTGAACTAGCATAACATTTTAGGCCTATTTGTTTATTCCTTCTTTTCCCACTAAGATATGAGAATAATAGCAGCATTGAGCAGACTGTTTCTGCCCCTCCATTCAGGTTCCACTTGTTGATTTCAACACTATTTGGAAGACCTATGTTTGGTGCAAGGATACTTTTCTGGTCCTGGAGATTTCCCATATGGCTTAGAATTCTGGAAGTTCAGGGTTCTACATTGTGGAACAAGCTTCCACATCCAAAGAGAGCTCCCTGCTGTTGTCATTCACCTTCTCAACATGGAGATGGCAGTGGGGGAGAACAGACACAGCGACATAGTGAATGGGTAGGTAGAGTTATCACAGTCATCTTCACCAACTTCCTCATTGCATGAAGGGCATGATCCTGGAATGGACCTTTCTCAAAATTGCACTTTAAAAGCCCTGGAACAGAAAAATTACTACCGTAAGGCCCAGTGAGTCAACTGCCTTAGGTGACAGCTGGTGTGGCAGTGACACCTCTGTGGTCACTCTGAGTGAGTCTCCTAACAGGCCTATTGGTGGACAGAGCACCACATGACCTGTCCTGTATCCCTGCTGCTTTCAGGGCTGGTGGGAAATATTATTTCCATGCCAGTGCTGAAGTAAAATTCAACTGGCAGGCTAATTTGATTCTGTAGGTAGAATGAGGAGAAAGGGCACCATCTTATCTTTTGCCTCAGGCAGGGTCAGTCATATCCTTCAATACTCACCAGGAGAGAGAGAGGCACCTTGTCAAGAGAATTCTTAACACTGCAGTCACAGATGCCTTCAGAATAGAAGGCTGTCTCTCTCTAACCCCATTGCCAAGAGCAAGCCAGACATATGCTCAGCTCTTTCTCTGAGATACACATCCTGCAACCCCACAGCCCTTCTGTACATCATGTCTAGCAGGGAGAAAGAAGTTAAGTTTCTCTTCAATTTTCACCTTGCCCTCCTACCTTCTTTTGTGAGAATGTGCTAATGTCACAGTCTCCTGCCTATGTGTAAAAAGAAACAAAGATCAGAACAGCCAAACAAAGGGAGAAAATGACAATAGAAAGAATCAGGTGCCAGAAAAACAAAAAGGCACTGAACAACAACAACAACAACAACAACAACAACAACAACAACACCATAAATGTTTGGTGAGATACTTTATGATTTTTTTTGACACAGTAACAAATATGTTACTTTATGACAGCCAGCATTTAACTGTAGTCTTTTTACATATGCACATTAAATTTGAGCTAATTTAAATTTAAAATAGCCATTTGTCTACTACTGAATAATTTTAAATCAGATAGGTAGCACAAACATGAGTTTTTCTCCTAAGGTTAAACAATTTTAAAATATCTACAATAAAAATGAAGTGAAAAATATTTTACCCCTATTATTCATATATCTGCTCCCAGCAGCTTAATGTCTCACAACATAAGGCTGGAAATGAATCCTTCCATAGTGCTGTGTGACCTCAGCCACATAAATTAGAGTTTACACTGAATGTTGTAAGCTTGCCCACATTACAGACAAAGTTATCAACCACACTGGAGCAATTATAGCAAGTGAGGCTATTGCTCCCTTGACCTGCCACAGTAATATACATGCTGGAAACAGATTTAACCAACATGTGTAGAACAGACCTATGGAAATAAATGAGAAACATCATTCGCAACATTCTGTCTATATTTGTGTCATATCAGGAGGCCACTTTTCTACCTCCTAGACCTTCCAGGAGCTGCATAGTCTGCCAACATAAATTCAGCATTGTGGAGGGAGCACACACAGTCCAAGGGTGTAGCTACAGGAAAACAAATTGATGGGGCAAAATTCGTTGGGGGGCAAAATTCTTACTTTAGGGGCATTTTACCTGCCTTGCCCTAAAAATAAAAATTTTGCCCTGCCCCATGAAATGTTCTTTCAGTCCTCAAATTTCTGGCATTGCAATAAAGTAAAACTTCAGCTGAGCATTTATGAATACAGTTTAGGCATCGAAAAAGGGGTGGGGAGGGGGAAACCAAAGCATCCAAGGAAATGAGAATACAGCAAATATAAAATTTCTGAATGTGAAGGATTATCACTTTCTCATTCCCTGTGATGTTACACATTTGGGGACTGAAAGGCCATTTCATGGAGAGTCTTGCTTATTGCCAATTCCCTCATTTTGCCCCTGCCCCCCATGTGTTACACCTCTTATAAAGTTATGGGGCCACACTCATACATATGCATACATGACTATTCCCCTATCACATCCCATCTGCTTCTAATGGACAGTCAGCACACTGAGCATGCTCAGTGCTTAATAGATTGTTTGGACTCTCCCTTCCATTTTAAAGTATTTTCCTACTTCTGCAAATTTGTGAATTATATAAACCTGCTGACCAGTGTTGAACTGGGTTCTTCTAGTACCAAATGTTGCCAGAGCAGGACTATCCGAGGCTCAAAGATTTTAGGGCCAAAGCCTGAGTCCTAGCAATAATCCCCTGGTTATGTTGCAAGGCCGATGTTAGAAGGACAGACCCTGCTGGGGTCATTAAGCATGATACATTAAGCATCAACTACAGTTGCACAGTTGTATGCCATTTATTTTTTTAAAAAGTTTCATAAATGAGTAACCATATACTTTCTAGGGCAGTGTTCTTGCCCTGAAATTCCTCTTTTCTGACATGAGGACTGGAAGACAGAGAGACCATGAAACTCAAGGCCAGGATTTGATATCTGGTAATCTTACCAGTGCCTGAACAAGAACTGTGGCACCCCATGCTGCATTCTCTCTCCCCGTTACTACCATATAAGGGCAGGCAAGTTATTTATAGGGCCACACTAGCTGCTGAAAGCAGCCACTGCTACGCATCACAAAACCAACCAGTCCACAAATGTCTTATTCTAAAAGTCAGGTGATGGCTTTTTCAGGGTATGAGAGGTAGGGACCCTGGTGGCAGGAGGGATCCACAATTTGCCATCTGTGGTGCTCTGCCTAATAGAAGCACTGTATCTGGCTGTGATTCCTTTCTCTTGTGAATGGATGGATCTGCTTTGGCAACATAAGGATTGGCACTGAAAGAATAAATTTTCTATCAGTATGTATAATGCCGGGGAACAAAATCTATAGTGAGAGTGGAGTCACTGCATTAAAAGAATAAGCTACCATTCTATGAAAACTTTTGCATCTAGTTGAATAAGCTGTGGAGGTGAATTTATTGACTGGATGTCAAAAATGTGGAAAAATACAATCGTTTTTCTGAATGTCAAATGGTCTTTCATTCTTCCACCTTGAGATTCCTGTTTCTATTCTTTATATTTTATGTCGACTTGTTCTTTCAACCCCCTTGGAGAGCAGCCAGGCTCTACAGCCTACAGTATGAATATGCCTGCTATATTCTTGTTTGATCTTCTTCCCTTGATGTGTCAGTTTCTTTGTGGCCTGCCTACTTGTCAAACCATTTTTACTCTTCAAAACTTTGTATGAATTTTTAAATAAGCAGTGCAGATCTTGGGACATTTGATGAATTTTTCAAGAGCTAATGATGCTACGATATCACAAACACGGCTGTTTATGTGTTTAATGTACTAAGGACAAACATTTATATACAAATTTCCTCACTTATAAAACAGCCAGCCTGCTACAAAAAGACATTTTAAAATACATGGCAGTGCAGGTAAGAAGGTGATTGTATGCCTGTCTCTTGCATTAATGAGATTGACCTGATTTTTTCCCCCACATCACAGAAAGGAGTAAGGAGCAATTAGAACAGTCAACAAATGCAGTAGATGGCAATAGAATTGCATATTATGGAAGATTTGAAATATAAAACTAGTATTAATATAGCAGCTGTTGTGTCTCCTGCACCAACACAAAATAAATGGGTCTCCAATCCAATTTGTCTGAGTGCCTTACTAGTAAGAGAATAAAACTGATATTTGGAATGAAGAGAATGATCCTGATGATTAGAAAAAGAGATGCGGATTCCACAATCACCTAAAAATCAAGATAAGTTCTTTAAACCTGTACAGGGCGAAGTTCAGTCCCTGTACACAGACCCAAATCAAGAGACTTGCTCAATTGGAAATCACCTGAAAAATCAGTAAAGCCTTCTGCCTTAGCTGAACACACACACACACTGTAATCCGCCAGGACTCAGCTTCCCCAGATGAACAGCAGTCTTGAAGGGGGACATGCAGAAGCAAACACACCAGAAGCTAATCAGGCTGGGATAAGAGCCAGTTGCCTCCAGGCTTCTTAAGAAAGGCACAGGGGAGTGGCCTGTCCCTAGAAATAACTCATGTGTTGTAGGCCCTTTCTTGTAGTCTCTGTACTCCCTTCTCATTGCCTGCCTGAATTTTCTGAACCTGGATTATCTGACTGTGTTGCCTGTTGGATTACTGGGCCTTTGGATTGTTCCTAGACTGTCAACAGGCAAGCTGTACTGACTATTGATGTCTCTGTTGACTGTGAATGGCCTCCTCCTGACCCTGCACTCTGTTGCCTGGCACAGACAGTCTGAGACACACACACACACACAAACATTTGACTTGCCACTTGAAGCAGTCCTGTTTATCTTCATGACACAGTAGATTGCATGAGGTAATAAACTGGAGTTGGCCATATTTGAAATAGTCCTAGGAGTTTCCTATAGTCCTTAAATTCTTTACCTGCTCTAATTCTTACATGAACTAGGAGCAAAAGCCAAAGCTATAATGCTTTTAGTTTCCTGCTAAACCTCTGCAATTTTCCTGGTGGCATTGTTCCCACTTTCCTTTCCACCTCTGAAGTCAGCTGTCAAAAACTCTGCACCTGTTTGTAAGATAGACCATCAGCAATGCCATTATTTTCCCCAGGAACAGGCATAGTGAGGAGGAAAATCTTATGATGTAAGCACTGCAGTGGGAAAGAACACACCAGCCACATGACACACTCAGACCTGGATGTTAAAGAATTTATCTCCTAAGCATCTGCCACATTATCACACTAAAAATGAACTGTGGAGGTTGAAAACTCTGTTACTGAAGTTCCTAGGCCGCACTTAAGGTGACATAGATATCATTTTGATATCAATAATTTGGCTCTCTTCCACCATCCCTCTCCACATGTTTGTGAGGCTCCCGGACAAGCACAGAACTAGGCTTGGCCACTAATCTCTGGACTTTCCATTGCCCACCCAGGCAGGCCAGAAATAGCCAGATCGCTGCTTTAGGAGACCTCTCTGCACACACCCTCATTATGTATGCACACTGCTTACAAAGAACTCCCTGCCCCAAGCAGGCAACTTGACAAGCTGGATACTCAAATGTCAAGCACTGTGCATCTGCATACTGGCTACTCCATTGTCAATTCGGACCTAACTCAATCACGTTAAATTTTGACCTTTCCAAAGCTTTGTCTCGTGCCCGAAACTCATTGTTTTCCCCAAGTATGGAATAACTTGCATTTACATTTCTCCCTGTAAAAACCCCTGATTCCGAGACCTTCATCAGATCGCTCCTGAGTTCCATCCCGCCTTGCTGCCATTCTGCTTGGCGAGCCTTCCCCTCAGTCTAGTGGCTGAGACTGTGCAACTTCAGACCTTCGCAGTGATCTAGCCGGGCTTCAGGACAGGTGTCCTATCACCCAATTCAACAATCCCTCTCAAAAATCACTCTATACCGCTCCAACCTTTATTTTCTATAGTTATCTGTGTGAATATGTTGCATACACTGTTTGTCTGTATTTAATAAATATCACAATTATTCTTAAACTTTGGGGTGCTCCTTGGCTTGACCTGACCCCGTAGACATTGGGTAAAAGATTCCACTGCGTTGCCCTGCCTCTTGCACTGCTAGCTTGTGCTCTTAGCTAATTTCCCCAAACTTAGTTAATTGAGAGCACATATAGGCGTCCCTCCTGGGACCCCCAGTAATCAGAGTAACAGCTCATTTGCCTATAAATAGGCAGTCTCTATTATTAGAAAGTATTTAATGAATGCGAGTTCCTGGGTAATATCTCCCTCTTATACACCAAAACCTAAAGCATCTCAATTAATGTTCAGCTCAAATTTGTAAAAGCAAACCCTCTTCTGAAAGATACATACTCTCCATACCTCTGAGAATCACTGCAATCTGTTAGTCAACTCAGTTAGACAAACTAGGCTAGGCACATTTTCTGCCCAGAATGCATGCTTCTCTCTACTAGATCCCATTTGTTTGCCTTTTGCACATGTAACAAAGTGGTGTCCTCCATAGATGGAACATCAATGCCTATATTTGCATGGTTGTCAAAAGCATGCACTTATGGTCAGAACTCCCAGCAAAGCAACTGAGGCTGAATCAGCTGCTTAGGCTGAATCAGCTGCTTTGCCTGAATGCAGGAATCAAAGCCAACCTGCATGTCCATCAAATCAGTCCTATCTGTGAGATTAGGACTTGCCAAAATCACAATTTGCATCCTAGGCAGCAGCAGATTCTCATTCCAATGAAGATCTGGTTTCATGGCTGCATGCGTACAAAACGTGGTATCATATGGCAACAATGCTGGCACATCAAAATCAACTTAACTTCTGTAAATTATGTCAAGAAAAATATAACAAACAATATTAGGGAAGAAAAAACATTACAAGGCTGAGCCTTTACCACTATATCAGCAAAAAGGAGATAACTAGGTAATCAGCCTATGTTCTTTCCATTTTTCATTTCCTTATTTTTTTTTCTTTTTTCACCAATGTTATCCTTATTCTTATCCTCTAATTCCCAAAACAATTGAGAAAACATTTCAATACTCTCTCACATCATATTTTATCCTTAGTAGCTGGAAGAAGAAGACTATCTAAAGGTAGAATTAGCACCCCATAAGGTAGGTCTTTATAAGATACTGACTCAAGAAGATTCATCCCATATAGGAGAGAGACTCATTAATTCTTTCCTGATTTTCCATTGTACCCATTCATGAGAGGCTACCCTGAAAAGGCCATTCCTGTCCAAAATTGAATGTTTGTTAAAGACACAATTGGTCAACAGGCTGTCCACATAATGTTCTTGAGTTAGGTGTTGCAAATGGCTGGTCAGGAGATGCAGGAGTAGCAGGCTGACTCCATGGTCTACATGGCCAAGCAAGTGAATTAAGTTATTTTTGCATCAATGTGCTATACTCACCCTGGCAAAAACTGTCATGCAACTGGGATTCAGAACTATTCTCTCCTTGCATATCAAGAGCTGGGACATCATAGCTGATTTCTATATAACTTCTGGTTCCCTGTTTCTCTTTTAGATAGATGTATTTCCTGCTTCATACATACTAAAATTCAGGCTAAAATCCAGAGCAGATTAATTAACCATTGACATGGAAGCCACTAGCTGCCACTGGCATGTTCTTTCGATTTAGAATCCTGATTTTTCTGAATGCAAATAGTATGGGGAATCTACAGAGGTAGGGCCAGTATGGTGTAGTGGTTTGAGCATTGGATTATGACTATGATTCCCCACTCAGCCATGGAAATCCATTGGGTGACACTGGGCATGTCACATTCTCTCAGCCTCAGAAATCTCAGCCTTAGGATTATCTTAAGTCAAAACAACTTGAAGACACAGAACAACAACAACAATACAGATGAAACATGTTCAGCGCCTAAAGATGCTTCACCCTCAATACATGAGGAGTCAATAAAGATGGCAGTGTATTGGGGGGGGCTTGAGAGAGAGCCAGTATTATCATCATTGCTCTGCCCCATCAGATGTTCATTGTTTACAAAAGCAAAATAGCTGAATACTTTAGTTTTAAATATTAGGGAGGGGAAATTAATTTGAGTTGAAAGTTATTGATAGAAGTGTCTATTTTAAACTTCCAATGATTCACAGAGGAATAAAACGCATCTTGCTTTAGGCATTTCTACATTTACAAAGCTTGTGGAAAGTTTTGGAGAATAACGTACACATATAACTAAGAATATATTTCAAAAAAAAAAAAAGCAAACAGCTAAAATACAGACAATTGAAAAATACATTAGAAAAAAAATACTTTATGCCATAGGGAGAATGTTCACAACATTGTATACTTCGGGGGAAATGTGCATGTATACATTGGGAAATGTATGTGTGGAAAATATATATGAATTTTTATGTGGGACAACAAAATGATGTCTTGCAGTCTGATACCAACTAGAGGATAGGATGGGAATGCAGGTGGGATTCAGAGACATACAATAAAATCAAGGCCATTTCCACACAACAGTGTTATAGTCCTATTATTCCACATTCACGCATCCTGTGGAATCCTGGGATTTGCAGTTTAGGGAGAGACATTTAGAATTCTCAACCAGAGAGCTCTTTGACCTCAGTAAACTACAAACTCCAGAATTCCACAGGATGTTGAAAGTGGAATAATAGCACTATAGCAATGCAGTGTAGAAATGGCCCCAAACCGAGAGGTTGTTTTTTTTTACATGCAAGCTAAACTGGCAGCAATATTGAAGGCTTCTTCTGCACAATGAATCTTGTAATCTCTTTATCCAAAGTGGCACACATCTAATTCTGTTTCAGTAAAATCTTGGATCTCATACCGAAGAAGAAGATAAGAGAAAAAGAGAAAAAAAGCCCCATTTGTGGGCTATGAAGCAGGGCAGCAAGGAGCCACCATTTTCTCCTCACAATATGCCAGGCTCCTTCATCCTAAGACTGATACTTTCAGTCAGTCAGAGGGCTAAATTAGTGTTTAAGGTGAGCAGGGCCCTCTCAAAACAGGCATAGAAACTCCACCTGTACCAACCTTTTAACTTCTGGTACTGTAATCTCTGGATTGCATAAATACTGTCATAGGATATGGCAAAAGGCATAACATGAATCCGTCAATGCAGCAAAGGATGAGGAGAAAAGCAAGCAGGGCTTTGTTTTGTTTTAAAAATACTTTTCTTTATTATGAAAACTTTTCCATCAAATGACTTTAACTCATCTTTGATTTGGAGGATTTAAACTGGAACCGAGCTTGCATTTAACCTTTAATCATGGTATCTTTTTCTGAAAAATTTGACACCTATTAAGTAATGTTTCAGTATACAAATATGTGAGCAAAGCTTTCATTAAAATGGGGGTCTATTTATGTCTGCGATCTGCTCTTGACAGTACTTCCAGATTCATTTACAGAAGACACAGGGTGAAAAATTACCTTACTCTTCCAAATGGTTTTACTTTTGAATGAGGCATTACTCAACATTATTCAGTATATTTTATTCTATCTACATTTTTTTCTGTTTGAAGTGTACTATAAAGAAATAACACAGCTCTTGTCCCTGATGTCTCCATGTGACAATTTCATTGTTTCCAATTGTGAATAAGAATGCTATGGAAAGGTAGGTTATTATGCGAAAAGCATGAATCATAGAATCATAGAAATTCAGAGTGGGAAGAGACCACACAGGCCATCCAGTCCAACCCCCTGCCATGCAGGAACACCCTCAAAGCAATCCCGACAGATGGCCATCAAGCCTCTGCTTAAAAACCTAAGGAAGGAGACTCCACTACACTCCGAGGCAACAGATTCCACTGCCGGACAGCCCTGACTGTCAGGAAGTTCTTCCTGAGGTTCAGGTGGAATCTCCTTTCCTGCAGCTTGAATCCATTGCTCCTTGTCCTGGTCTCTGGAGCAGCAGAAAACAAGCCCCCTCCTTCCTCTACGTGGCATCCCTTCAAATATTTAAACATGGTTATCATGTCCCCTCTTAACCTCCTCTTCTGCAGACTAAACATACCCACCTCTCTAAGTCTATCCTCATAGGGCATGGCTTCCAGGCCTCTCAACATTTTGGTCGCCCTCCTCTGGACTTGCTCCAGCTTGTCAATAGCCTTCTTGAATTGGGGTGCCCAGAACTGGACACAGTATTCAAGATGGGGTCTAACCAAAGCAGAGTAGAGTGGTACCAGTACCTCCCTCGATCTAGATACCATACTCCTATTGATGCAGCCGAGAATTGCATTGGCTTTCTTGGCTGCCGCATCACACTGCTGACTCATGTTCAGCTTGTGGTCTATGAAGACTCCTAGATCCCTTTCACACGTACTGCTATCCAGCCACGTGTCCCCCATCCTATATTTCTGTATTCCATTATTTCTGCCTAAGTGTAGGACCTTACATTTCTCTCTGTTGAATTTCATTTTGTTCGCCCTGGCCCAGCTCTCCAATCTATCCAGGTCATTTTGAATTTTGATCCTGTCCTCTGGCTTATTAGCAACCCCTCCCAATTTGGTGTCATCTGCAAATTTGATGAGCATGCCCTCTATTCCTTCATCCAAGTCATTGATAAAAATATTGAACAGCACTGGGCCTAGGACAGAACCCTGTGGCACCCCACTAGTCACTTCTCTCCAGGATGAAAAGCAGCCATTCGTGATCACCCTTTGGGTTCGGTCGGTCAACCAATTACAAATCCAACTAACAGTAGCCCTGTCCAGCCCACATTTTACTAGCGTCATTGCAAGAATGTCATGGGGAACTTTGTCAAAGGCCTTACTGAAATTGAGATATGCTACATCCACAGCATTCCCTTCATCTATCAAGCTAGTAACTCTATCATAAAAAGAGATAAGATTAGTCTGGCATGACTTATTTTTGAGAAATCCATGTTGACTTCTCGTGATTACCGCGTTGCTTTCTAAATGATTAGAAACTGACTGCTTAATGATCTGCTCCAGGATCTTTCCGGGTACTGATGTCAGGCTGACTGGGCGATAATTATTTGGGTCCTCTTTTTTTCCCTTCTTGAAGATGGGGATAACATTTTCTCTCTTCCAATCTGCTGGAACTTCTCCTGTCCTCCAAGATTTCTCAAAAATTATAGCAAGCGGTTCCGAAATGACCTCTGCGAGCTCTTTTAATATCCTAGGATGCAATTCATCTGGCCCTGGAGACTTGAATTCATCCAATGCGGCCAGGTATTCCTGTACCACTTCTCTACTTATTATGTGCCTCATTTCCTCTGCTTCCTCACCTGCTCCCCAACCGCCAGGTTGAGTGCTTGTATCCTTCTGGGAAAATACGGAGGCAAAGAAGGTGTTAAGTAGCTCTGCCTTTTCTCTCCCCCCAGTGAGTAATTCGCCATCTTCTCTGCGCAGCGACCCTACTGTCTCCTTCTTTTTCCTTTTGCTGCGGACATATTTAAAAAAACCCTTTTTATTGTTTTTAATGACTCTGGCCAGTCTAAGTTCGTTCTGTGCTTTGGCCTTTCTGACTTCCTCCCTACATCTCCTAGCTACTTGCTTAAATTCTTCTTTGGTGGTTTCCTCCTTCTTCCATTTCCTATACATGTTTCTCTTAACTCTTAGCTCAGCTGAGAGTTCTTTAGTCAACCATTCTGGTTTCTTCAGATGCCTTCCATTTTTCCTCCTTATTGGCACTGTTTTAGACTGTGCCTTCAGTATCTCCTTTTTAAGGAACTCCCATGCCTCCTGAACTCCTTTCCCTTTAACTATTCCTGACCACAGAATTCCAGCCAGCAGCTCCCTAAGTTTACAGAAGTCCGCTTTTTTAAAATCTAAGATGAGTGTCTGGCTACCCTTATCTTCTCCTTCCCACTGAATGCTAAATTCCAACAGGGCATGGTCACTCCCCCGTAAAGATCCAACCACTTCTACCACATTCACAAGGTCATCCCTGTTGGTCAAGACCAGATCTAGAATATTTGATCCTCTTGTGGCCTCTTCCACCTTCTGGACCATGAAGTTGTCTGCAAGACAAGCAAGGAACTTGCTGGACCTTGCTGTCTTGGCAGAGTTTGACTGCCAGCATATATCCGGGTAATTGAAATCTCCTATTATTACTGTATCCCTCCTCTTTGAATGTGCAGTCATTTGGTTGAGGAAGGCGTCATCCAAGTCCTCAGCCTGGGTTGGAGGTCTGTAGTAAACCCCCACCAGAATATCCCTATTGTTTCTCGCTGCCTTAATTCTTACCCAAATGCTCTCGACCTGGCTTTCTGGGTTTAAGTCCTGGATCTCTTCACAGGTGAAAACATCCTTGACATACAAGGCTACTCCTCCTCCTTTCTTGTTTGGTCTATTTTTACAAAATAGGCTATACCCCTCTAT
Organism: Ctenosaura bakeri; assembly: GCA_948474755.1. Lineage (NCBI taxonomy): Eukaryota > Metazoa > Chordata > Lepidosauria > Squamata > Iguanidae > Ctenosaura > Ctenosaura bakeri. Next base: position 39,903 of record CAOLHI010002971.1, read on the forward strand.
TCCTATATTCCAATCATGAGACTCATCCCACCAGGTCTCAGTGATGCCTATCAAATCGTATTTATTTTCTTGTACTAGGAGTACAAGCTCATCCTGCTTGTTTCCCATACTCCTTGCGTTAGTGTAGAGACACTTAAGTCCCTGGGCCCTTCCTGCAAGTCCTGTACTATTGATTCTACTCCTCCCGCCATTGGCCGCTTGTACTACTTGTCCAGTATCATTTGGGCCTTTTTCCCCTGTGTTCTCTGAGTCTTTGCCCTGAATAATATTGTCTCCCTCCCCAGTGGAACTTAGTTTAAAGACCTCTTAATCTTCCTTGCAAGACTGTTTGCAAAAACATTCCTGCCAAGTTTTGTGAGGTGCAGCCCATCCCTCGCCAGAAGCCCATGTTCATGGAAATTCAGGCCATGTTCCAAAAACCCAAACCGTTGTTGGCGGCACCATGTGCGGAGCCAGTTGCTGACCTCTACTATTGCCCTTTCCCTACATGCGCCGTATCCTTGAACAGGGAGGAGAGGCGAAATGACCCCCTGCACACCAAGGTCCTTAAGCTTCGTCCCCATACACTCGTAGTCCTTTGCAATGTGGTTTAAGCTGCTCCTCGCAGTGTCATTGGTTCCAACATGAACCAAAATGAGGGGCTTATAGTCAGTAGGTTTGACTAGCCTGGTTAGCCTCTCCGTTATGTGGTTGATCCTGGCCCCAGGAAGACAACAGACCTCTCGACTGAGCTTGTCCATTTTGCAGATTGCTGTTTCAGTTCCTCTTAGCAAAGAGTCCCCAACAACCAGAATTCGCCTCTTCTGAGGCTTCCCCTGGTCTCCTCGATAAGCGTGTTTTACTAGGACTGCCTGAGCATTCTGTTGAGGCTGGGAGCGTTGATCTAGTTCCTGTTGCCGATGTTGGATTCTTTCTTGTTGACATTCTGTTCCCTCTGCGTAGTGGTCCTCTTTGTCTGTAAGTCCAAGTACATCAAAGCGATTGTGTAGGTTAAGAGTCTCTGTTACCTTTTTGGTCCTTTTACTCCTCCGTGTGACATTAGCCCAAGCCTCCATTTCCTGGCGCAGTGTACTGGCTTCCTGATCTGGCAGCTCCTCCGTGCATTTGGAGTTCCGGTAGGTCTTCTCTACCCTATCCAAAAACTCCTCCCCTTCCCTGATAAGGTGGAGATCAGAAACTCGTGCCTCCAGCTGGCGAACCTTCTCCTCCAAGAAGGTGACCAGCTTGCACTTGGTGCAGGTGTATCCGAGAACCTCTTGTGGCAAGAAAAGGAACATGCCACAAGTGTTACAGGTGACTACAGCAGCTCCCTCTCCTTCCATCCTTGAAACTACAGAGAGTAGTAAAGGAGAAGCTCGAGAAAGTAAAGGAGTTCAAGTGCGCGCGCCAAAGGCGCTTGCCGTTGGTAGCTCCTAATAAAGCTCCTCCCCGCTAGCTGCCTCCTCCCCCTTGTTAGTCAGACCGTGTGATCAGGCAGAGCCCACGGCCAGGACAATAGCCAGCAAACAATAGCAAGCAAATAACAGCAAAAACAAGCAAGGCCCCACAAGCACAGCAAAAACAAGCAAGGCCCCACAAGCACAGCAAAAACAAGCAAGGCCCCACAAGCACAGCAAAAACAAGCAAGGCCCCACAAGCACAGCAAAAACAAGCAAGACCCCACAAGCACAGCAAAAACAAGCAAGGCCCCACAAGCACAGCAAAAACAAGCACAGCAAAAACAAGCACAGCAAAAACAATCCTGGTCTAGGATGTCTTCACAGGCCCAGCTCTCCTCTGCTCTTTCCTCTGGGAAAATCAGGCTTGGCTCAGCAAATGTTTGCCTGAAAGTGAATTAATTGTGTGGTCACTTGCAGGAGAATACTTACCATAAAAGCCATTTTCTAGAAATTCACCCGAAGCCCTTTCCACACTTGGGGCATGAATCAGGCAGTAACGGGACTCACTGGATTTCTTCTCCGTCTGATCGAGTCCGTCGGGATGAGGAGCAGTGCGAGCTCGTCGCTCCGCACTGCTCTGGGGTCCAAAATGGCGACTTCCGGTTGGTGGAGGCTCTCCACCAACTGGAGAAGCTCGCCAGCCTAAAGCTCACCCCTGGCAGATCTGCAGGCATGCACTAGTGTGCACCTGCAAATCTGCACCGGAGCGTGGCGATGGAGCGACACGGAGTCACGCACTCCATGCTTTTGAAAAACCTCTTAAAAGAGGTTTTTAAAAAGCACGCTGCGCGACCAGTTCTGGTTGCTCCGGAGCCAACTGAGGTGCGGAACTATGAAAAGTGTCCAACCTAGTCCTCTTCATGGTGCAGAAGATCTCCGTCAGAGGTCGCTCTGCACCGTTTTAATAGCCCAGTGCGGAAAGGGCCCAAGATGGCGATAGAAATCTTATTATATAATTTGTTCCAATGCAATATTTTCAGCACATGAGGAGGCATTAAAAATATATCTGATCTTAGGTCTGTTCATTTATTAAACAACTTCCATTCATAAATTGCTTAAAACAACATTAATGATTAAGTAAATTTAAAGAAAGGCCTTTTGATGACCAACTATGGAATAACGAGACCATACAAAGAAAGTTGTGTTAAATAAGGGCCACTTTACTTAATCTAACCTATTTAAGATATGTTGGCCCAAAAACAGAGGCATCAAACACATACCACTCATCAGCAAACTCACCCACCAACAACTGACAGCCAGCCAACATACACACCAATCTCAATGCACTGCATTGTCAATTACCCAATTCATAGCCAGGACACCCCACTCACTCTCACCTATAATCAATCCAATAGCAACCATAGACACACAACACCTTCATAAAACAAGAGCAGAGAGGGCCATACTGCTGTAAGCAAGCAGCCACACATACACCTTCTCAGCCCCACCCCAGCTGTTGAAGCTGCACAGAAGCCACATGGTGAAGAAAAGTACCCACCAGCTGCCCAATGCATTCCAATAGTTTAAACACAGCAAAAAAAATCACTAAATCCAGAGAGCAGAACAGAAAAGAAGGGGTTTAACTAAATTGAAACTGGATGAAGAAAAAGGGGTGAAAGTATATTAGAAAGTATGAAGAAATGAAAACACAGCCAGGAAATAAGGAGTAATCACAGACAGGAAAATTAACACAAACAGAGCAAACACAGACAGGACAAATACAAGCCTCTGTCCTCTCTCAGTTAGCCAAACTAGGTAAGGAAAGAATAGCCAAGTTTGCAATCTGAATCCAGTTTGTCCTGAGAATCTCAGATCAAAGAGGCATGTGAAGGGATGACAGGACCTTAAAATACCCTTGTAACTCCGCCCTCCCTTCACATGCAATATTTGGGTACCCAGCACCAGTCACAAAGCACAATGGTCTCTTCCCCTGGTGGCAGCAAAATGATACTTTCTTCTGCAGTGCTGTTCACTGCACAGGTCTAGGTTGCACCCCCCTAAACATGTGATACCTCTGAAAGTCCTCTGTCTGTACCCACACTTCCATGTGAATGAAGGAAATTAGCAGGTCTAGATTTATAAACTTAAGAGGTAGGCAACCTGACAAGACCTTCCACCAATGTTTGCAGGGTTGCTGCTAGAAAGATGAGCCAGAAGACTCAAAATTAGACTAAAAATATATTTATTGGGGGAAATACACATACACACAAAAAGATAACCACTCATGCAAACAACCACACAAGGCTAACCAAAAAGAGAGGGAGGAAAGCAGATAGTGGAGATTGCAAGGATTGGATGATGTTTACCATCCAGAGAGAAGCAGAAAAAAGTGAGATGGCTTGGGCCTACACCCAAGAACAATAAGGATTGGAAATCTGAGCTTTGTTAAGTGGCTTCCTGAGGGTGAAGTACTGCACTGATCAGCCCAAAATCAGGACTATTTTTACCCAAAATCTGCCTTCAGGGAATGTGTGTTAATGTGTCCCTGCTGCTCAGACAGTGCAGTTTCATAAACAGTTGGTGCAGTCTGGAATAGGCTTATAAGCTTAACGTTGGGTGATAAAGGTGCTAACAGTTGCGTGATAGCACAGTAGTTCTGGATGGGATCGGGGACAATGGGAAAAGGGTGTAGGTGAGAGGACTAGGCACTTGGTGCAACGATTGTGTTTTGGGGAAAATCTTTTCCATTTTGTAACTCATCACTTAACAGAACAGGCAGTGATCTTTTCTGATGCCTTGCTGCTTAATTTTCCGCTTATGACCTCACCTTGTCTCACAGGGGGTTTTCACAGGGTACCTCACATGGGTACATGCCTGCCAGTTGTCATCCTCTGAGCCAGCCCAGCCATCTGGTAAATGGAGGGTCACTTTGATATCAAGCCCGAATCACGTATGTTTCCAATTAACATCACATTTAGCCAATTAATTTTGTATCAAATTTTGGGGTGTGAAAAGTGGCATAACAAGGTAGGCATTCTAACTTCAAGAAAGTTGTGCAGGATTGCCTAAATTCTAATAAACAGAAGGGCCATTCTTTAAAAACACAAAGAAATGGTAGTTCCTTCTAAAAAAAAGTGGGGGGTACAATCCCTTTTAAAATAAGGATAGTTATACTGTACAGGTTACTCTAAATCCACAGCATGCAGTCTCTTTTTTTACTCAAGAATATGCAAAGATGAACCAATCTGGATTAGGAACTCAGTTAAATGTATTCTGATTAATTACTATGGTATAGCACCTGGATTGAAAGTTGGGAAATCAAGGTTCCAGTGCCCAATAAACCATGGAACTCACTGGCCCTTTTCGCATTGAGGCTTCTCGCGCGAGGGGGAGGGCGGCTCACGCGAGAAGCCTCCTCCTGAAGGCTGCCACTTCCCCCTTCGTTCCTTCCGCAGGCGCTTCCTGCTGGCGTGTCCGTCACGCTAGCACCCCGCCCCTTCCTTCTGCAGGGGCCTGTGGGAGCTGTAGGCACCGCGGAGGGAAGGAAGCACGACCCGGCCGCCTCCCCAACGCTCCGCACAGCAGGTAAGCGCGCATGGGCGCCAGAAGCATTGTGCGAGCGCGGGTGATTTTTGCTTCGAAGCGAAAATCAAAAAAATCGCGATCGCACCACTGCAGCCCCGTGAGCGCAGCGGAAGTGGGAGTGTGTCGTGCAGAGCGACGCTCCCACTCCCGCGAGGCTCACGGGGCTGTTTCGCGAGAGAAAGCCCGTGCGAAAAGGGCCACTGTGTGGCCTTGGGCTAATCAGCCAATCTCAGCCTAGCCTACCTCACAAGGCTGGTGTTGTGATGATAAAGTGGAGGGGAATGTGAACCATGTATGCCTTAAGTTCAGTGGAGGAAAGGTCAAAAATAAATGTCAATGAATAAGCAATCAATATACCTGATATTGAGGAATGAGATGTTAAACTATCAGAAATGATAATGATGGATGATTTAACAATGGCACTTAAGGGTGAAACAAGAGGGAAAAACAGGGAAGAATTGAAACCAATTAAAGAATACATACAACGAAAATGGGTGATTCAGAAAGAAACATGAAAATAAGCAAAGATATAGAGAAAGAGAATTGAAACATTTATTTTCAAAATTATATGACAAGTCACATAAAAAGGGAAATGATCAGTAGAAGCTTGGAAAAATAGATGAGTAATAAAACTAGAAGAAAGAAATAAGGAAGTTGAAACTATACATTTGTATATATTTGTTATATAGAAGGATGCTCATAAAATTCATAAGACAAAATAGAATATATAAGAAATGTAATTGAAATTTAGTTAGATATAAAAAATATATACAACTATCTATTTATGTAGATTAAAATAGAAGATCAATAGAAAAAGAAGAAATAGAAATAGAATTAGATGTTGGATAGGTATATAAATTTATAGGTGTATATATATATTTAATTGTATATAATTTTTAGCTTTCTGTTTCTGATATATTTATGAAAAGAAAGAATGATTATTTGTAAATATTGTTTGTTATAACTTTAATAAAAACAAATAATTTAAATGTGAAATAATTTAAATGTGAAAAAATAAATAATTTAAATGTGAAAAAAAGAAAAGAATAAGCAATCAAGTCAGCTAACTGTTCTTTCTTGGTTACACAGCAAACTCTATATCATTGTGCAAAAATTTGTACTTGCTTGAAATTCACTTTTCTTCCTTTTTGGAAGAAACACTCAACCCAAAAAAAATATTTCCTCCTGTTTACAATTTTAATAAACAAACATTGAGGATTCCCTTTTTAGGACTGCAGAACATGAATCAATATTCTCTTTGAATTGCTATGTTTGGTTTTGACAGAAGTTTGGCAAATTCTCCCAAAGCAGGTAAAATGAAGGAATTAGACCATGCAGTGCTTATTACTTTAAGTTCAAGCATGGCCTAACTGTGGTATACATGGCCTAAAGGTGTTGCATTCTATGACTAATCTCCAAAGCTGCAGGCAGAGCCCATTCAGTGTGTTTACTGCTTGCTCTGTGATCTTATAATAGAGGGAAAAATTAAAATGTAATGTCTTTCAGGAAGGCTTCATTTAATTAAAACTGCAGACATTCCAGGTCTTGAAGGATTCACATGTCAAAATAGGAGCCAAAATTAAACACTTTCAGTTTGCAAGCCTATGAATACAGTCAGACCTCCACATTTGCTAGGGTTAGGGGTGCAGAACCCCAGAAAAGTGGGAAAACTGCAAATATCAAAATGTGTATATCTGTGTGAAGGGGCTGAGGCATGGTGGGGAGAATGGATACCCAGGGTACAAACCATGTTAGGAAAAGAGCAGGAAAGGAAGTGGGTCAGAATTGTGGCCATATGCATTCTCTCACACCCATCTCCTTCCTTGGATATGTGTGGGACATCGGAAGATGATTTGTGGTGCTGACAAATCGGACTGTGAGCCATCCCTAGTTGGCTAGGCAGAGACTGGTAGAGAAGGAACAGGGCCAGAGGTACGTTTTTAAAGGGCTGTACAGCCTGATAGGATCTGCGGAGAGAGAAGGTTCCCTCAGAAAAGAAATGCTTGAGATGTGGGGGCAGGGGTTTGAAAAACTCAAAAATAGTCAAATCTGTACAAGTCAAACTTGTAAATGTGGACAGCAGACTGTAGTTATTTACTGTGTAAGTGTAAGAACATAAGAAGAGACATGGAAGAGCTAGCCACTGGTCTTTTTAGGCCAGCATCCTGAATCTCACAGTGACCACTATGGGCACATAACAAAGGGAATGATCTTCCTTGGAAGAAAGAAGAAGAGAGAGAGGGAAGGGGAGAGAGGGAAGGAGGGAGAATATTCCCACAACCCTGAGTAGGGAATGTTCAGTATAATCATTATATTCATATTTAATTTTTTTTAATAAAACATTATACTTGATACAAAAAAAATATCTAACATTGTCTGACTCACAACCATTGTCATAAAAGATCCACTACAAACTGTGCAGAATATTTTAAAAATCCAAAACTATAAAGCCAATAAAATATAAAGAACATTTGTGGGAAGACCATGAAAAAGGGAATAGCAGTAGTCCCTCCCACTGCTGTTCCCCAGTGATGCTAGTCAGAAGTATACCAGTTCTGTTTAAGTCGGGATGGGCAACTGTGTGGGACTGAGACCCTGTTCTCCTTCCTCACTCCCCATGGATTGAGCCCACATACCATATGACCAGGTACCTTGATTCTTGATTTTTTTATCTGTCATGATGGCAACAAGACATGATACAATATAGCAAACTCGAATGTTTTTAAATATGCCAATGCAATTAACATGCACATTTTTGTTTTATATATATATAGCAACCATGGAGCTATCTCAACAGCCTCCACCCTCAAGAGCTTGAGAACAATAGATAAGGGAATGAGTTTAACTCTTTTTCTTTCTCTTCTTGTCGTAGTCCAATCCAAAATGTCTTCATATTAGAAACTGCTATTTGCATTAAAAGACATAACTTGGCACCTCTGTTGGTCACAAGCCTTTCACTACACTGACTTTTGTTGTGGTTGTGTGTCTTCAAAGCATTTTGAATTACGACGACTGTTACTGCAGTTTAGGCCTACTTGGAGATACCCCTAGATATCGTTTTTGATATCAATAATTTGGCTCTCTTCTACCACCCCTCTCCACGTGTTTGACAAACACAGAACTAGCCTCGGCCACTAAATGCTGGACATTCCATTCTCCACCCAGGCAGGCCAGAAATAGCCAGATCCTTGCTTTAGATGACCTCTCTGCAAACACCTTCATTATGTATGCACACTGTTTACAAAGGACTCCCTGCCCCGAGCAGGCAACCTGGCAAGCTGAATACTCAACCGCCAAGCACTGGGTATTTGCATACTGGCTAACTCTTTGTCAATTCGGACTTACCTCAATCATGTTAAATTCTGACTTTTCCAAAGCTTTGTCCCACTCCTAAATCGCATTGTTTTCTCCAAGTACAGCATAGCCTGCAGTTACATTTCTCCCTATAAAACCTCCTGTTTCCGAGACCTTCCTCGGATTGCTCCCGAGTTCCAGACCGCCTTGCTGCTGCTTTGTTTGGTGAGCCTACCCTCAGCTTCACATGCTGAGATACATCGCACCCCAGCTTTGCTCTCTATCTTCTTTCTGGGCTCGTATCACCCGAATCAACTATTCCTCTGAAAATCCCACTATCATACTCAAACCTTTATTTTCCTTAGTTATCTGTGTGTGTGTGTGTGTGTTGCTTACATTGTGTGCTTGTATTTAATAAAGATCATTCATTATTTCCAGCATGGTTTGCTTCTTGACTTGGCCTGACCCCGTAAACATTGTGTTACCCTGTATGTTGGGGGTCCCAGGAGGGGCACCCAAATAACCAAATAAAAACACAAGTTGGGGGAATTTAGCTTGAGCACTCTCTCGGCTAAACGAGAGGCAGGGTAACTTTAGCAGGGATCTTCCAACCCTATGTATACAGTGTCAGGTCAGAGAACGGCTAGACAAGGTTTTCAGAGTAACAAGCAATATTTTATTAAAGACAAGAAACACGCAAGACAAGACATAAACTACCTAACTGAGAAATAGAAACGGAGAGCTTTTTTGGGAAAGGCAAAACGACACCTGGTCTCGTAGTCCTGGAGAGAAGCAGGGTTCCGGGGAAGAAAGCTCAGCGGGGCTCGCTGAGGGGAGTTCCTTCAGACTACTGGCAACAAGGCGGGATGGAAGTCCAAAGTAGTCCAAGGAAGTCCCAAAAGTGGGGACCTTTTATAGGGTGGAGTTTACCTATCAGCTATGTTATGCTCAGTGAGAACAAAGGAAATTTGGAGTTGGACAAAGGAGTTGGAAAAGGTCAAGTTTAGCATGATTGGTTTAGCTCTTAAGACAATAGCGTGGCTGGTTCGCTAATAGCCTGACATAAAGAAATGGCTTGGCTCTTGACTGCATGGCTTTGTGTAAATCCGAGCCGAGCAGAGCCGGTTTGCAGGGAGGTTTTTCCCTAGAGTGACGGAGAGGCTTAAAGTGCTTGCCTGAATAGGGTCTTGGAATATACAGTCATTAACGGTTGCGCCTGTACGTGCTTGTCCAGGGGACCTCTGCAAATACATGGAGTGCGGTGACAGAGAGAGGTCAAGCAAAGGCCAAATTATATGATATCAAAAGGATATCTAGTGCTCTCACCCAACATATCATAACCATGATAACAATTGGGTTACAAGATCCTGCTGCGTTACCCTGCCTCTCCTAGTGCCAACCAGTGCTCTTCACTAGTTTCTCCATTTTGCGTAATTGTAAGGTTATTTAGGTGTCCCTCCCGGGACCCCCAGTAAACAGGGTAACTGACTGTAAAAGCAAACATATTGCAGAGTTTTCTGGGGCTGAAAGTGTATGACACACTAAGGTCAGCCAGTGGGTTTTCATGGCTGAGTAAGGAATCAAACCCTGGTCTCCAGAACTGTAGTTTAACATTCATACTACCACACCACGTTGACTCTTGTTCTGCCCTTAAATCTAATTTTCTATGCTATATTTCTAGTTCAAAAAGGCATAGGAGGACCATGCTTTTAAACCAATCACTGCATGGAAGCAAATGCTATTTGACATGCACACATTCAGGCATAAGCAAGAGTGACTTAAAGAAATTAAGCATGTGTCTTTATGGTGCAATCCTTTTTTTTCTTGAATAAATCTCATAAGTCATATTTTTATGACACACACTCACACACACATATACATCGATATCAAGCATTAACTAACAGTACTGAGGAATCAGATGGGTTCTGGGAAGACGTTAAATTCCTTTGACTTTTGTTGCAAGCAGTTGGAGTTAAGAAGTTCCAGCACAGGAGGAAACCTCTACATTAGTTTCCTAAGCAAAATTACTGTGGCAGCTTGCTTCTAGAGGAAATGCAGTGGATGAGTGTGATACAAGAAAAGGTCACTTTCTATCTCGAGTTGAAATCTGTAGTATACTTCTCAGCAATATTCCAACTGAATTCAGGCAGAGTTCAGAATTCATATTTGTTGTATGCCTTGTCACTATTTGGCTGATTACCATGTTTGTTTGAAAGCATTGTTAATTCAGCTAAAGCACTCAATTTACAGAAACTCAAAGACGAGAAATCTTTAAAGCACCGAAATTTCTAAGAACTGGATCCTGGTTTTAAGAAATAGGAAAAGACAAGCCTAAACTGTACCATCTTTTGCTAGAGGGACATATAACACTAGGGTGGCAAGAAAATCAGGAAAGAGGAATTAAGCTGCTCAAAGCGTTTGGCATGTTCTTCTACTGAGCTGATATATTATTGTGTTAAAGGTATGGTTTTAATGTATCCATTGTATGCTATAAGTATCCACTTTGAGGATTCAATTTTTAAAAAGAGAATATATTTTCTCACACATTGGCCTCTTTTTTCTTAAAAATAAATATGTAGGCTAAGATCCTGTATCATGGGCTGAGATGCATAATCTTTTTTGGTTTCCAGGTTTCTGACACAATATGCAAGTACGTTAGAGAATTCCAATGATGAACAACAGGACACTCTGCAAGATAGGACACTGTGAAAGGTGGGGACATCCATGACTTGTCACTTGTCCTGTTGGGAGCTGTTGCCCCACTCTCCTGGTGCTGTCATTGTGCAAGGGCAGTGGCCACATTGCTCATTCAACTCATGCAATGTTCCAAATGACACTGCTATGACAATACTCCCGTCATGGGAATATAATTATTGCACAATGCTGTAGTTCTAAACTGTGCTTTTATAAGTTGGTTTATGACATCAGAAATTCTCAACATGATACCAACTTTGATTTTTATATTAGGAACTTTGGCCAATGTAGCAAAAAATCTAGTAACATATATTTCCTCTTTGGAATGAGTGATTTTTTTTTTTAAATGACAAGTCAAAGTGCCAAGAATTGCACAGTATGAAGATTTATATATCAGACCATCACCAGAGGACCAGCAGAGAAGAATCAGCCACAGTTTTGAGGACTCAGTACAAACTTGGAAAGGGGACATTCTTACTAATTGGCAACAGAAATGGCATTTTCTGATTACTCCATGCTGATACCAGGGGGAGGAGGGAGCCTATATATATATATATATATATATATATATATATTTTGGCAGGTAATTGATTGTTATATTTGGGAGGACAAATGGATTCAGTTTGGGCTAGGAAGGCAGCTTGCAAGCTCTTCCTAGATTCCTCTCAGAGGCAGGGTATTGGCAGCAGGCAAAACAATCTCTTATAGACAAAATCCATGCACTCCAGAGTGGTTAGTCATGGACTTACTTGTTATCTCATTGAGAATTCTGTTATTCAATAAAGCTGTATCCAAATTTAGCCCTTCTGCTGTCTTCCACATTCAGTCCTGGAGGGGGCAGTGGTAAGCAGAATATATTAGGAGCCTCAGGATGGATAAGGCAGCCACCCTAAGCATGGATAAAAGAAAGCAAGTCCTACTGAACCCAGCAGGACTTTGACTAAACACATAGATGTATTATATGCTGCATGTTGCTTTGGATTTACCAATGTCCAAACCATGTATATTTCTGACAGTTCTTTGCATCAACCTTCATCATCATGGGATTCCTATCATATCAGTCACAATTAATATTTATGCACATATAATTGTATTTCAGAACCAGATCCATTTTTTCTCTCTGATGCTGTTTCATACAATAAAAATTAGACAAAAACCCAAGGCAATTATGAAAAATCTATTAATTTACATCGCTTAAAATTATTTCTTTTCTCTTTACTCATACTCATATATCCCCAAACAACACAGTTTTATATTATCATACTCATCTAATACATAAACACAGGAAACGAATTAAACAAATCTGATCTGTTTCCAAGGATTTGTCACATATGGTTGCTTACAGAAGCAAAGAAAAATAATACATACACATAAAACCATGCATCTGTGTGTACAGACCCAGGCATACATAATGGCATTCAAAAACAGTATTTCTACCCTACTCTGAGTCATAATAATTTTTTGCATTGTCCATTTGGCAAGCCAACCATGGAAATAACATGTCAACAAGTAACAAAGTTACCTGTAACATGATCCTTTTGAGGTTATAACATTAACAAAGTTACTACTTTTGAAAAGAAATGCGATTACTAGCAATGTTATGTTTTTGTTTGAGGAGTAAAATTTATTTGGCATTCCTAAAATGTTACATCAGGTAATTTCTTAGAATTTGATGGCATAAATATTTATATTTTTTATATAAAAAAGGTCAAAATTAAATGAAGTGCTTTATTACTAATGAGTAAATTAACTAGCTACTGTTAAAGAGTAACATACAAAGTTCTGATGATGAGTTAGGCAAAAACATAAGGAGTAGCGGTACCTAAAGAATCTATTGTAAACAATAATTTGGGAATAAGCCCCACTGAACTTCCCATTGAACTCAAAGGATCTTACTTCACAGTGGAATAAGCATAAGATTGCACAATGCACAGCACTACATTGTGAATCCAATAGATCCGAAAACAAGTATTAAGCATGTGCTTAAATCTCTCCTATAGAAATCAAATTGACTTGAAAAGCACACGCCTATAAATGTCTACTCAGAAGTAAATTTAATGGGTCTATAAATGTCTACTCAGAAGTAAATTTAACAGGTCTAACTTTCAGGCAGCCTAAGATGTTAATTTTTCTTCCTTCCTTTTTCATTCTGTTTGTGCCATTCCACTAGCCCCTGTCATTGTTTGGAGCTTATATTGATGCTGATGATACTGACTTTTGAACATCCTTGGACAAGGTACCCCAAGTAGTTAGTATTTCCCAGGAATTAGATCATTGACAGATTTAGACACAATGGAATGGAAAGAAAACAATAGCAGAAGGATGTATCAGTGGTGGAGCTGCTGCCACTTAACACTTCATCCCTCAGTGAGACATTGTTCCATAAGTTCCTGGATCACTGGGAGTGCTGCTTATAGCTTTATTTGAGCACTCTGGGAATAGTCTGGCTGGTGTATAAGTAGAACAAAATGCTGTCCTCTATCTGGAAGTAGGAAGGCATCTTAGGCCATTTCCTCATGGGGCAAAGGAATTGTCCCATGACGCTACTTACCGGACTTCTTGACTTCCCAGTCTGGTCCACTTCACTTCGGAGCAGTGCATGCTTGTCGATACGCATTGCTACGGCACCCCAAATGGCGGCTTCCGCTTGGTTGAGGGTCTTGACCAACTGCTGAAGCTCGCCAGCCTAAAGCCTGCCCCCGGCAGATAGCAGGCTCGCATTGGGGCAAAACTGTGAATCTGCATAAGGGAGCAAGCTCGCAGTGGCACCTCCGTGCTTTTGAAAGACCTGATTTTTCCTGTCTTTCAAAAGCACGCTGGATGACCACTTGGGTTCGTTCTGGAGCAGGCTGAGGTGTGGATCTACGTTAAGTAGGTCCGACCCAGTCCACTCCTAGGTGCAGATGTCCTCCCTGGAGGATGCTCTGTTCTGTTTTAAAAACCCTGTGTGGAAATGGCCTTAGATGCCTCTGCAAGGACTCAGGGGTTACTGGGAAAACCTCCTGTTCTTCTTTGTTTTTGTTGTTGTTTTGCCCATTTCCTGCCCTCTCCTCCACCTTCACTTCTCCAGACATTCTGTAGAAGGTGGATGGGTGGGTGGATCCTTGAAGGCCAAGGATTCTGAAGTGTCATTGATGAGGGAGTAGGAATTGCCCCAAACTAGGCAGGTGTCTCTCAAAGGCAATTTCTGCACTACACTATTGCACTTTCAACATCCTGTGGAATTCTGGGATTTATAGTTTACTCAGGCCAAAGAGCTCTCTGGCTGAGAATTCTAAATGCCGCTCCCTAAACTGCAAACCCCAGTAGTCCATGAGATGTTGATAGTGGAATAATAGCACTGTAAAAATATAGTGCGGAAAGGCCCTATGGCAATGCTGCCACTTTGTTACTCTTCCCTGAGTGATAACTATGAATAACATTATTTCCTTTAACATGTTACTTCCAAACGGTTGAAATCAGTCAGGTAGCACGGCTGATCAGGATGCGTCATATTCATAGGAGGGGTTGAAGTTCAGTTCTGTCTGTTGGCATTATGATGGGACAAGAAGAGTCAAACAAAATATGGTAACTGGAACCAAGTTTTGGACCATAGGGTGCTAGTTGACCACTTCTGTTCAAAATTTGTTCTGATTGTATTAGTCCTTTGAAGTATATAAATTATAAGTCAATTATTTCAACAGACTAGGGATAAGGATAACTTTTTTCTCTCCTACATTCCAATTCTGTAATTTTGATTAAAAAATGAACTTCTACAAGATTCTTATCCATCTCTACTGGGGGTGGGGTGATGTATCTCTTTTACCCAATGGAATCCTATGTGCTAGGCCACAGGGTTTCACTTTCCTCCTCCTGATTATTCTCTTTTCCAGTGAAGCATATGAAACACTACTTCTTTCTTGCTCTTCCCTGCCCCTGAAATCAGGTGTCTCTGCTGCCTTCCCTTTATTGTGGGTAAATTTCAAACCAGCAATGTCTGAGGTGGTTTCAAATTTATTCAAGCACATTCTCCTATCCCTAAGGGAAACAGCATTCACAAAGAATATTGTAGAGATGAGGAGTTTAGTCATTTTTATGCAGAAGGCAGGCTGCGTGGAAGGGCAGGAGCTAGCATATCAACAACAAAAACCTCCTTTGCTTTATGCAACTCTGTGTTTTATGCAGGCAGAGCATCAACAGTCAAAGCAGAGCTGGGCATCAGCATACGATGGGAATTAAAGTTACGCCACATCATTAGATCATGATTGGATCCAAAGAAAATATTATTGAAAATACCAGAGCAATTGTCCCTTACCCTTTCAATATTCATTATCATTAGATTCCTTATTTACCTTATTCATTCTGCAGAATGCATTCTAGCTTCATACGTGAAAAATCATTGTACCCATTGCTGGTTATAGAAAAAGTGCTCTGTGTATTCATAGAATTTCACATGATATGATGAAATGAAGACAAAAAAAGCATGAGTGTACAGAGCTCTAGAACTGAGCTATTTGCTTTTATGTAAATACTGTTGTTAGAGGTGGTGTTAATGGGTCAGCGAATCTATTACAGGATTAGTCTGATCATTAAACGGGCAACCCAAGGTGCTCAACCTATTTTTGAGACAGAGTTCAGTACTCCGGATAGCTTCTTTGAACTCTGGGCAAAAAATAAAACCTGCTAGGTATTTATTGCTCCACTGACATGGAAGCCTTCCGGCGCCATGGAAATACCATTGACTAGGGATGTAATTATTTGTTAATTTCATCCTCAAAGTAAGAAATTGTTAATTTTAGTAATTTCATTCCCCTTCATGAAATCATGAAGTTTTTAAACTACAGGAAGCCCCCACCCCATTATCTGATGACTTGCTCTTTTAATGCTTGTAAATTAAGGATAGGTTCCATTAATTCCATGGGGGTTTTGCTCTTTCATTAGTTCTTCTTATCTGTGGGGGCTTGCTTGGAACTGCTCACATGCAAACACTGTTAGCAAAGCAAGCTGGGGCCGGGGTGAGGAAGGTGCTAAGCCAGCAGAGGGACTTTGCAAGCCACATGCCTGTGGTTGGCAACAGGTGAGCATCTCTAAGTCTTTCATGATCCCTAAAGTACAATATATGTGTTCTGCTTCTCAACCAATTACATTTTCTGTCAGTGCTCCAGTCTCTAGCCTCTTGGATAAGTGGGGGAAGCCTGTATTTACAGTTCAGGACCCATTCTGTGCAAATTTTCCACATGGTTCTCTGTACCAAAAATGTCATTCTTTGCAAAGAAACTATTTTTTTTTCTGCATATAAAATGCTCCAGTTGGGGATTTATTACACACACACAAAAAAAAAACTGTTTTTTTTTTAAAAAAGTCGTGTTTACATTTTGTAGAGAAAAGGCCCTGAACTGCAAATATTTTTTATTTTTATCTCAAAATTTGAGAAGCACATTTTCCTAACTTTTTTGATATTTTTGATAAGTTGATATTTTGATATTTGATATTTTGATATTTTTGAATATTCTTTCTATCCCTAACATTTATTGGAATGTTTAGGACACAGTAACATAACCAGGAGTATCATTTGAAGAAATGTACTGAGCATTTCTGTCAGAACTAGTTTTTCTCATTTATAAACGCTAACATTTACCATGAGATTAAAACAGAACCACATTTGAAGTCCAGAGAAAATCATCTTTCCTCTTTCCTTAAAGATATCATTCATACAGAAGAGATGAAGTAGATAAATGTGATATCAGGAATATTTGAAAGATTACCTCTAAAAGGAAAAGTCTATTATTTGTGGATGATGATTCCATATAACTAGGCTAGGAAAATGTTATCTGTGCCAGGATTCATGTCAGTTGAAGCATATACATAAATGGCAACAACAAAGGCATGTACACATAGAAATATCATAACGGAGGGCTTTGACATTGGCAATATGAATTCTCCCAAAAGAATGCTGAAAAAAGTGGAGATATTCAAAGGATTTAATACATTCTCTTAGTAATCTTCCCCAGTATCCAAAAGTAGACCTACACTTCCTAAAAGAAAATAAATGGAATACTTAGTTTAGACCACAAATTATGGAATAAATCTGTTTCGGATACAGATCACTTTGTATGAGTTGATGCATGAGTATTTCCATATTATTTTTCCTTCTTAAAAACCAATGCAAACTTTTACATGGAAATTTGCACTTAAGCCATAGTTTTGCATGTATTGTTGCTCAAGATAAGCATATCTAAATGCATTTCCCTCAGAAGACATAGTTGATGCATATTTAATGACCTTCTCATGCATTTGGATGGGTATTTAATAACCATTTTGAGCTGAAAATTGTTTCAGCACAGCATAGAAACGTGAATTCTTTTGCAGATGACAAAGTTCCAATGCACACATTAATAGTAGGGTTTGTATTACAATGAACAAGTTCCCTCTGTAGCCCTGGGTTGGAAAATATGGCTCAAAAGGTAATTCATTTTCTACTGAACTTCTGTCTCTTCCACTAGTCCTCTTTCTTCTCTCCACTCATTTAAATGTCCATTTTTTTTTTCTGCTTAAATGTTAGTGAGAGCATACTTTAAGCCACAGTTGTTATTGTTCTAAGATAAATGTTTGGACTGTTCATGGGTATAATGATCTGTAGAATTTTGGGAGTGTTATCCTCTGAATGTTATACCCCAACATCTAAATCAAAGTTATTTCAAACAATTAGAAAGAAAAATAAACAAACAAACTAGAAAGAAAGTAAATTTTGTACTCATTGAACTTGTTCAACCAAATTAGCTAGATCAGTGGTTCTCAACCTGTGGGTCCCCAGATGTTCAAAAACTTCAGCTCCCAGAAGCCCTGAGCATTGACCATAGTGGCTGGGGCTTCTGGGAGCTGAAGTCCAAACACATCTGGGGACCCACAGGTTGAGAACCACTGAGCTAGATCTTACACAAGTTACTTTTTTGGTCTACAGCTCCCAGAATCCCACAGGCAACTGGATTTTCCCCCTCCTTTGTCTCTGTCATCTTCTCAATACTTATAGGTCTAAAGTCAAATATTCCGAGTACCTAAGCTGAAATATGCTCAACATGACTCTTTGGAGGAAACAAACAAGCAAGTGCAGATTTATCCAGGAGGTTTGTAAGCCTATCTGTGTTTATCTCTCCAAAATCAAAGGTATATATGGAGGTGATTAGTGATTCTGTTCCTTGTCATCTTCATTATTTTTAACCAGATAACCTGAAGCTGCATGTGCCTCTCTGTACATCCAGAGCCAAGCTGGATTTTATCAGAGGGACAGATTTAAGCCTTTGAAACTGGAGCCAGGTATTCCAAACACCAATATTTTTCAGAAGATACCAGGTTTGATTGTTGATTGTTTCTTTATTAGTTTTTAATGTCTGCACTGGTAGAAGGAGCAGTACAAGTTTTCCAGGTAGCCTCCATTCTTTCCATGCAACGCTAAGCAAGTGTCCAATATCCTTGCCACAGTTCTGTCTTTGTGCATATTTTACCTGTTGAACTACCTTGCTGGTGTGCCTGGGCTTTTTTACAGATTGGAAATAAGCCCATTCTCCCCAAACTGGGAAATAGTTTGGCTTATTGTCTACCCAACCCTTCATAGACCACCAAACATTCCTCCTTTTCATTCCTTCTCATCTCATCCACTATTTCCTTTAAATAACCCAATTTAACTAGCTGGTGTGGTCAGGTATGGCATTCCAAAGGTAGACAGCAAGAGGCCTTTCCCCTACCCCCCCCCACCACCCTGGTACACATTAGGACACCATGAGTACCTAAGGTACCAATTGCTCTTAGGAAAGGTAGTTTTCCCAGTCACTATTTCAGTGTCATTAAACCTTATAAAAACTACATATCCAATGGGATACTGTGGGCTTGTGCCTTCCTAGTACAATGTAGTGCTGCATGTTACCATGCCATATGCCCCCAATTTGTGATATAGTATGATGGGCTATAAACATTATTTAATTGGCATGAAATAAATATAAATCTTGCACTAATGACTGAAAAGCTGTATGGAAAAAGAACTCTGACTGAAAGCTTCCTGAAGCCAGGACAAAGGCTTCAACATGGCCAAGTCATAAGTTTAGGAGAAACAACTGGAAGACTTAACCTGTTGAGTTTTAGATGGCTCGCTAAAGTACACAAGCCTTGGAAACAATAGCAAGTGAAGCTGCTAGAAGGAGCATCTAAAACCTCACATCCTACTACCTCTTTCCCACAGAAACAGTCCTTGTTTTCCACCTCTGCAGTAATTAAGAGGCTATTGTGATTTCCTTCGATGATTTGTCACTTGGCTGCAAAGGCAATCAAAACTTCCCAGACCCCTTTGTTGGCTTTGCCAGAAAGCAATTCACACATTTCCATCAGGGCAGAAAAAAGTGTTTAAACCCCTAACTCAGCCACTGGATGCTTGCTGACAACTTGAGCACATGTGGCATGTTATGCTGTGTGAGTTCACCCCCCCAGATTCCAGTCCATTGTACATCCCTCAGGCTTCTCCAGTCTGAGACAGCTCACTTTATCCTCTGCTGCTTCAGGAATGGTAATTATCATCCACTTCATCCCAAACTCTCACTATCCAACCTTTCTTTCTTTTATCTTAACTAGCCCTGTGTGATTGTGAGAATGATTGAGTATTGGCTGTGTTTGTGAATTTCCCCCAGGTAAAAACACTATTTTTGATCTTTAGCTGGTGTCCTACAGTCAGTACTGATAGTACTGATATACACTAGTGAAAAGATCCCATAAAGTTACCCCACCTCTTGCAGGTCTCCCTTTTTGAGCTAGTATTTCCCTACCTTTTCATGGAGGCCTGGATACTATTGAGGACCTCAAGGTCCCCCATCTTTTGGGATAACATGCACATCAGGTATCAGCAAGAGAAGGTTGGGTGAGACCTCAGTAGCTCCACTGCCACTGTCCATGTTACTCATGTGTATAGGCTTGAAAATGGATTTAAGATGTGGGGACAGAAGGCTGGCTGAGTCACATTTGTTTTCTGCCTCATACTACAATCTAGATCAGGGTTAAGGACCTTTTGCTCTCCAGATGGTGTTGTTTACAACTCCTGCAAACCATTACTGTTTGTCATGCTAAGTCAGTCTCAGGGGACATGTAGGACAAAAACATATGGATGGACAAAGTTTCCTTCAGACATATCTAGATGTAGAAGAATTTCAGGCTCCTGGTGCTTGCTTCTTCTTTATTCACAAGTACACCAAAGGTATGTTTATCAGACATCTGTAGCAGTCACACTCGCACTCTTCACACAGGGCTACATAATTTGTTCTGCCACTGCCTATTACATTTGGTGAAACAGCAATGTTTAAATAAAGGTGTGTAAGTGGGTTGTTCTTATTTCTCGCTTCAAAAGAAGTGTCTTTACTGTGTGGAATTCTGGATGAGCAGGATTGAGCCAAAATAGGTTTGCACGTTCATCCAAACTCACACAATGTCATCTCACCTACATGAAGCACAAGACCTTGTATTTCCACATACAGTAAAAAGACAAGATCTCTAACATCTCCCTTTGAGCTGTTAAGTGCTTTCACACATTTTATTTTATAGTTTAGAATATTAAATTTAGTTATCAAGTACTTAAGATGAGATTAAAATAAGGTAGGTGAAGATGGAAATGGGTCAGAAGTGCCTGAATAATCTGTTTCTATGGAAAGTTGTTGAAAGAGTCACTTTAAATAAATGGAAACTATGAGCGAATGGGCTTCTATATTTTACAAAAAATTCAGTTAGGGAGAAATTGTCACAGACAGCAGCAGCAGCAAAAGGCAAACCCTGAAGAAAGTACTGCTGTATAAGTTAACACATCAGTTAAAGATAGTAGAACTGATTAAACAATCTCAGTTGTTAGTGTTCATTGATAACGAACTAAATTCTGCTTTCTAACATTTAAGGTTGTCACATTAATTTGCAGTCCTAATATTCCAAAATTCATACTTCAGGATTGGGATGGACTGCAGTACCTCCAATAATAAAGGTTATTAGAGATTATAGTCCAGCAGCACCTGGAGGTTGTTCCCTATCCTTGCCATACTTAGCTCTCAATGAAATCACTGGGGCTTTACGGTAATATCTATGGAATTTAAGTGTACTAAGTGTTGCAACTTCCTCGCATGTTTATGGCCAGTTTTTCCCTCAGTGGCTGCAAATTTGATTAGGACTCTTACATACATCTTGAGGGTATGCAGGCTGCAAACTTCTTTCATTACTGATCTTATCGTGTTACTGTGTCTAACAGTGGAAAATAGCTGGATTGCTTGGGAAAAATAGCCAAGGTACTGTTGCTGCTGTCCAACCTCCCACCTCCCAATATCTCAAGCTTGCATTTGCCACCTTCTTCTGCCTAATGGTAAGACCTCCCCTCTGTCAGTGAACCCTCAGGTGTACACTGGGTAGTGTTAGATGAATCTATGTGCATGTATGACATATACATTTAGATTTCGTCTTTTAACTGATCCAGGTTCAACCTTCATATGGAAATATACATATATAAAATCACTTCACAGGGTTGCTAAATGGATGGTTGAAGGGGTGAGAGATAATGTATGTGTGGGTGGGTGAGTGGGTGTAATCTTAATCCTTTATTTAGATCCATTTGAAGAAAACTCTCTGTTTTCTTCTAAGAAACAAGTGTCAACCAGTGTATATTCTAGTCTGAATTACAGAGCTAGGAGGATTTGGACAGGTACTCTTTCTATGCAGCGTCCCTCTCCTGCGAATAAACTTGCATATCATTAACAACTTTTTCTTTTTTCACAGAAGGAAATTCATAATGTTCCTCATCCTGTCATAACATGGCATTATTCCATTTCTTTCTAGGTAAAAAGTTATTTCCATCAGTGGAGCATGAAATTTTCTTCCTGAGAACCTCCTTAAACAATATTACATCATGTTGTAACATCACTGGGAATGTGCACCAAATCTTAAAGCCACAAAGCACAAACAGACCTGTATCAATTTGTTTAAAACTTGGCAGGGATAATGTGCTACTAAGGAGCTATTTTAACTACAAATATCACCCAAGTCTATATGCAGCAAAAGATACATTCTGAATTTGGTTATCTCCTGTCATCACCCAAGTTAGCGATGATGGTGTTACATATAGAGAAAGATCTGCCTCTGTTTCAGGCTCCATGCCCTGTTCATTTTCTTGCCTCACCTGGATTTGGCCTCCTTTGCTCTATCACACACACTCTCAAATCTTTATATCTATATTCCTCCATTTTTCTTCTATTCCTTCCTAGCCCTTGTAGTTGCAGCCTTCTGATAAAAGCCAGAATATTATACACATCTTTTTCTAAAGATGGCAATGATAGACATTGGGAACTATAAACCTTTGAAAGTTTTCATTAGATAACTTTTGGTCTAGTCCTAATTTAAGAACATGTAACTGTGTTCACATTCATCCTGCATTACTCAGCTCTTTCTCTTTCTGGCCTATTATAGGTTGCAAGTCCATGTAGGGACCTACTTTTCCTTTTCGTTAACTCTGAAATATATCATATGTACTGATAGTTTTGTACAGATTAATGGCTATGTCTGAGAAGGCTGGAGTCTAAAAATAAAAATTCTCCAAGCTCTGATGAAACTCCATTCCAAGGGTCCCTCATGTTATTAATGGTGCTTGTTGTTGTTGTGCACCTTCAAGTCATTTCTGACTTATGTTGACTCTAAGGGGAACCTACCATGGGGTTTTCTTGGGCCTGAGAGTGTGTGATGCACCCAAGGTCACCCAATGGGTTTCCATGGCCAAGTGGGGAATTGACCCCTGGTCTCCAGGGTCACAGTCCAACATTCAAACTACTGCACCACACTGGCTTACTCCCAAGTAAACGTGCAGGACATTACAGGTGCACAGACTTTATCCCAACCAAGTTTTCACAGAAATGAATTGATTCCAGTGACACAAATGGAGCTTTCATCCTCCTATGATGTGTTAGTATGGTTAGAACTGCATATCCAGTTTTCTTAGGTTGCCATTTTACTTCAATGCAAACCTTTCATGTAAAGATTGCCTGACTTTCACCTTAATTCTTGATCGTGGTTTCCCCCCACCCCATGGAACAGCAAGTTTAGATACTAGTTTAGATACTAGGTTTGGGACAAGACACATTATGGCTGAGCTCCTCTTCCTCAGTTTTGCAGCAGACATTATAGACACCCTCTGGACTGTCGGAATACCAAGATTTATTTATTTACTTACAGTCAGTCCTCCATATCCATGGATTCTGTATACAGATTCAACCAACCATGGCTTGAAAATATTTTTAAAAATGTTCAAAAAGCAAACTTTATTTTGCCACTTTTTATAAGGAATGCCATTTTATTACACCATTGTACACAATGGAACTTGAACATCCACAAATGTTAGTATCCATATCGGTTTTGGAAGCAAATTCTAGCAAATACTGAGGGCCCACTGTATGTACGTATCAATGTATGTATGTATGCATGTATGTATGTATTTTCTAATTCCTTGACCAAGATTCCATACTGCCAGTGCAAAGTAAAAGTTCTTCAGGTGGAGCCTTACTGCAGCTCACCACTAACCACCCTCAGGACTCACAGTTGTGCTGTGATACCCCTTGAATAGCCAGTCTCTTGCACATTTACTTGAGAATAAACACCGTTAAAATCCCCCAAACAGCACAGTCATTATTGGCTGGTGAGGAGGTGGAGGAGGATTTGAGATACATAGCGAGGTGTAGAACAATGGCATCTTCTGCTCAAATCTGCCAGGGTCCTCCAGAGGTCTCAGTGGGTGATGTAATCATTCTTTGTCTGCCTAGGGGGACATAACTAGATGCTTCAATGTCCCTCCATGATCTCAATCAGCAATGGAATGGCTGTGGGAGGGGGTGCTATTACAGCCCAAATGGTTTTGGTTGTTCCACAGAACAGAGGGAAATACCAAACTCTACAACAACAAGAACAACAACAACAACAGAGAGAAAGAGAGACAGATGGACGGGTGGACAGACAGACATAACAGTATCACCAATATGATGCCAGGCAATGTTTGCTTTTTGTCATTTACGAGGCCCTGGAGATTTCACTTCATATGCCCTTTTCTCAGTCCTGTGTGTTGCTCCTCAAAGCTCACAATTATGACACTGGAAATCTGGATGAAAAATTGGATGTGTCTCTTTCTCTGTCACTGATCCCCCCCCAGTCTATTCCAGTAACTTAGTTCAAATGTCATAGTTCCAATAAAACATGTTATGTGACATAGTTTGGCCACAATTAGGGAGAGACAGGATTAGTAATGCAATCTAGTTTTGGATATCAGTTTCTTCGGCTACATTTTCTTTATTTTAGCATGCTGTAAATAGTAATTAAGACAAATTTCAAAACAGAGACAAAGTCTCCCAACCTGCAATTCCTGAGGCTGGAATGCTGTGGGTGACAGGCTCATATGTAAGTATGGCTTGAAGATTTGTATGTCTCTTTTTGGATGGAATGAAGGCCATTTCCATACTAGCCTGTTATAGTGCTACAATTCCACTTTCATCATCCTATGGAATCCTGGGGTTTTCAGTTTTGGGAGGGTCCAACCCCATGTGTTGCCAAGCATTTCAAGCACAAATTTCAAGTGAAAGCTGATGCAGTTTTCATCAGCAGCCAATGAAGGAAAAGATGTAGAAGTTACCTAGTAGTGGCATCTCATCTGAATGGATTGCCACAGTGTCTTGATAAGAAAAGAAAATGGCTTTGTGTCTGCGTTGATTTGAGAAATGTTTATTCTAAGCCAGCATGGACTAGGACTCCAGGAGACGAGGGTTCAAATCCCTAGTCAGCCATGGGAACCTAGTGAGTGACCGTGGGCAAGTTATAGTTTTTCAGCCTCCATAGGAAGGCAATGACAAATCTCCATGAATAAGTCTTGCCAAGAAAACCCTAGAATAGGGCTGGCATAAGTCAGTGCCAACTTGAAGGCACACAACCTCATAGTAGGAATGCCTAACAGTCACCATAAGTTAGAAAATTACTTTGTAAACTCTAATATATCAATTTACTAAAATCTTGTGCCTCTAATGCAGGGGACAGAAAAAATTCCCATAACCGGGGGAGGGGGGAATCAGGACTTTGTTGCCCAGTTTTGAGCAGACTATTTACATAATGTCTGCTACTGTGAAAGGGAAGTACATATTGAATGAATCTGAGTTTGAGAAATTTGTCCAAGGTGAAATTCTGGGTTTGGAGCTCAGTGCTTGCAATGGTGCGTTTTAAGTACACTCTCTTCTGCAAAGTAGGGAAGATGAATTTTACTGAATACCATATGAATTGGACCGTTTCTGAACAGCACATGTCATCACCCCTTCTCCCATTTGCTTGGAAGCCAAAATCTTAGCCTTGCTACTCTTTAACATTTTGGTGGGCTTATTTCCTTACACCACTGATATAACTATACATATATTTGCAGAACTCAGAAACATTACTTTTTGATAGTGCATGTCACAAAATTCTCTAGTGATAATACTGGCTGGGAGATTTTCAAAGCTGTAACCCTCCCAAAATACCATTTCCAAACTCTGCATTGAACTGCATCGGATGAGTGACGTTTGGACCCCATCCTAAGTGTTTAAAGGGTATCAACACCTTTGATTAGGCCAAAGCTCTGTAGTCTGCCACCACACAGATATTGGAGTGTACATTGCATACTGGGGTTTTTAGAAGCCCTGTGTCATTCACTTGAAAGAGCAATATGAGTACAAAATGTTCTGTGGCTTTGCATTCAGCAAAGCCCCAAAGTTACACAGCCTCCCTCATATATTGAGAGTAGGGATGAAAAGGATATTCATAATTATTCATAATTCCATCTGCCTGGTCTTGTTATTTCTGTGATTGATCAGCAGTAGACCAGTGAGAACTTTTACACAATTTCCTCCCAGTATACAAATGTCCTAAAGTGTTGCAGAGAAATTATCTGAGAAGATATGGATTTTTTTGTGTGAGCAAAATCCTCTATTTTCTGCCCAGAAAATGGGTTTTCTGAGCAGAAAATACAATTGCATGCATAGAAAATCTAATTCTGCATAATATTTTTCCCCTGTAAAATAATTCCTCTGTAATAGTTTGAGAGTTTGAAAATGAGGGGGAAAAGGTATGAAAGACTTTTTGTTTTCTCCTGCAGCACTACTATAATTATCCATCCTAATCTGTAAGGACAACACAATGGAAGATTTACATCCCTAGCTGAGGAATAATTTATTCAGCAGTGAATATTCGATATTCATAGATGATATATCCTCATGAAAGGGGCCATGTGATCCTCCACTGCCTTGTACTTCCATTGTGTTTTCATATGAGGAATGACTTCAGAGGATTATAATGATGTAATTAGGCAGATAACTAATTTGCATCCTCCGTTATACGGCTATATTAGCCAATCTTCGTATAGTTACTTGAGAATACATCCCATTGAAGCCACTGATACTTACTGTTACAGTAGCATGCTTAGCTTTCCAGCTGTATATTAGTAAGTGGAAGATTCTTATAAAATTGCAGTGCAACGATTGGCATTCCATTCAAAAATATGCCTTTTCATTAAAATGCTCACAAATTAGATGGAAAATGCATGGATATTATCTTATATGACAAAACTGCAACAAATAAAACTCATCCATTACACTGATAGAAATAATTAGACATTAGGTTTCCATGAATTAACAATGAACCATAGTTGTGGTAATAAGCACTATGTATTATCATTACTGATTGCATTCATCTACTCAGATTTTTAATGAAAATCATCACACACATGCAAATCTAACTTGACAGCTAACACATACACTAGTTGTCAGGTTTCAATTTATTAAATTTCCTTTTCTTATGTGCTGGAGCATGTTAGTGTGAAGTATCTTATACAAAGAAAAAAAAAGATATAACTGCAAGAGTAGAGTTTTCCAAATCTGGTTAATGAGTGGAATCACATGGCAAGGTTTGTTACATTATTCTGTCTTTCAGTAAGGCAAGATTGCTGTTAGTAAGATTGCATATTCGTGCAAATGTTTTTTTCTTCCACTACATTGTGTGTTTATTAGCATTTTTGACTACTTTCCCATGCATTCTCAAGGGAGAATACTTCAAATTGTGCCATACTTACCCAAGGAGTTATCAGCATAGAGAAGATAGTAAAGCTGTGATGTAACACATCTATTTTGGCTTGTTTTACCTGCCCACTCATTTTTCAGTGTTCATATCTCCATGTCTTTAATCACCCCTTCCCTCTGAATTCCCTGTTCCTTGCCTCCAATTCACCTTCCCTCTCTTCAGCCACCTTCCTCTTCAAGGTGTCTTTCTTTTCCTACCTTTCCTCCACCAGCACAAAACGTTTTCTTCTTTCTCCCAGCTAAAATGACATTTTCCCCAATACAGGTACTATGCTTTTGTTGACATTCTTTTGAAGACAGATTTCCCCAGTTGGGATGTCTATAAATATTCCATAGCAGCACACAGCTCAAGCAGCAAAGGAGTGCCACAGGTGTTTTATTCATTATCCGATATTACACAACCCCTGATTTGGTAAGTATATATCTGAAGAATCATATTTCAGTTTACGTAATTATATACCTAAATTGAATAATATATAAATTATATAAGTATTTCCTAAAATAATTAAACAATAGTTAAAATTAATCACTATAATATTTAAAATGTCAATAATAGCTGCAACCCAAACAACAGCAAGAACAAAAATAAATATTCCTTTTCTTCTCAAATACATGGAGAGGGGCTATAATGTGCTTATCTTCAGTGCCAGATGATTTTCATGCAGAACTGCCTTGGAAAAAGAGTGTATAAGGAGAGTTCTGCACCAGAAAATCAAGGTTTGCCAGTGAATATGGCCTACTTCTCAATGATATGGTAATCTGCATTGTTCCAACCTGCTGAAGTGTGAATTCTCTTCCATTAGAAATAAACCTCTTCTTGGATGTAGAAAAGGAGAGGGGACTCTACTGCTTGACGACTTGTTTTGTATGTGAAACAACACTTGTGTATTGAAGCAAATTTGGGTCATCATCCTATATGGAGGTAAGAATAACTGAACTGAACAGGCCCCTTCTTTGAGTAGTCATAGACAGGATTGCACTGTAGCAAATCTGATGCCACCTGAAGGAAGTAACACAGTCTAAAAAAATGGTTTTATCTTATTCATAAAGTGTCATACATGAAGTCCTTATGGAAAAATGTATCTAACAAGATTTGGTGATTTAAATAGGATTGATTTAAATAAACTAGTGCTGGGCATTTTCACTGTTTATAATTAAAACACATTTTATTATATCTGACTTGTAGGGGTCTCACTTTCAATGAACAGAGAGTCTATATGGATTAATTGAAGTTCAAATGAATTGATCAAGCTTTTCTCAGCTTCGTTAAATGAGAAAATTAAATGGGATTTGAACTTAATTGTGAAAGATCAGAATGACATAAATTTGAAGACTTATTAAAGATACTGAGTTCTTCTATGGATTTCAAAAGCAGGTTAATTTCATTCTCAAAAAAAAATAAATACAGTCTTTACACAAAGAAGAACCATTATAAGTTCAGCCTCACCTATAGCGTTCAACATCTGGGCCATATCAGTATTGAGGTAGAAAAATATTTATGTTTCTTTCTATATGTCTATAATTATGAACAGCAGTATACATTATGATTGACACAGGAATTTTTGACATTACGGTGGCAGTTACTGCAGCAGTTCATGCAGTACAGATTTAACCTATGTGCTCTGTACGCATCTTTAAATATGTGTCTTTGGGAAACAGAACTGGCTTATAGTTTTCTAAGTAAATCTAAACTTCAGCTATACCATACTTTAGCTACTGAAACATTTAAACCTTTTGCTACATGCAAAGTCTTGCCAAAATGCTACTAATTGACATCATGCAGAAGTGAAGTAATTAATGGCTTGGAAAACCACATGAATTAAATAATAAATATGTTCATTAATGCATTCCAGCAAACAACTAATTGCATGTGGATCATCTAGGCTTGTGGTTTTCTCAGATAGTCATAGGGTAAGGAGAAGAACAGTTGACATTAAAGTTGGGCTACACTTTGGAACAGTTTTTAAAACATCCTCTGTCTGTACCAAATAAAACTGATAAAGATACAATTTTCCAACATTAGAACATTATCATTTAAAAAAAAAAGATATAAACTATGTTTCCCTGTTATTCTGTATGTATGAAGGCAGATGACAGATAGGTGGATGGATAGTTAGATGATAGAGAGATAGGTGGAAAGATAGTTATTTTCTTACTGTAAACATTGTTTTTATTATGTGGGAAGTAGAGATTAATTTCTTCTGCAGAAAACAAATGCATCCATATAAATATATGTAACACCCATAGCTTAAATGAAGAATATTAAAATGCAGACTTGATGTTCAGTCTTTCTTTTTTCTTTCTTTCTTTTTTTCTCTTTGTTTTTGGGATGCACATTATTTAACAGGCGGAAAAATAATTAGAGCCCTGATGAAGAGCTATTCAATTTAATCATAGATTACAAAGCAACTTCAGAATTTCCCAGAAAAGATTTTACAGGAATGATATAAACAAATCTCAAATTAATCTCTCCTTTGTTCCTAATCTCTTTCCATGTCAAAGGATTATGCAAGTTTTATCTCCTATCAGATATTAAATTTCAGCTATAGATAATAGCTTGTTGGAGAGGGGACTGTTTAAACAGGAAGAGAAAGAGAACACAGAAGGAAGTTCTGAGTCCTTTCCACTTTGATCAATCTGATTTTGTAGTCCATTGTCAAGAAGCTACAACTCCCTGACAAAAGGGGTTCATCACCATGAATAATAGCTGGATGAACAAAATGATGTAAATAATAGACCTGACTCTGAACAGTTTATATGAGGAGTAACTGTTTTCTGATTCACTTCAAAATGAAGCATATTCAGCAATCAGATTCCTGGAATGGGCAACTTTTCCTCAGTAGGCAATATCTGTATTAAATTGACGACGACAACAACAACCAACAACTCCATTTAAATGGTTATGTTAAGGGTTTCAGTACCCACTCCAGTTCCAAAATGCAAAGAAACAGGAGTTTAAATAGGAAGGACACTCTGCTTCAATTCATATTAATGCTAAGCAGCGCGGAAACGGGTATAGCTACTACATTTCAAAAGAATCCTCCTTAACTATGGAAAGATTCGTTTATGGTGTCTTGTGAGGAAAGGGCCTTACTTAAGTGTACTTAACAAAGTAGCCACTTTATATCTCAGCTGTAATTAGTTACAGCTATAGATAGTAGTTATTGCTATAACAACATCTTAAAGTAATGTTTTACTTTTCCATTACACAAGAGTAATCAAGTTAAATGTTTTGAGTTGCTTTCAGAAACCTTCAGAGTGCTACAAGGCACGGGGTTGCAGTACAAAACTCATTGTCCTCCCACCCATTTCATTGTCAGCTTCACCTCCAGAAAAAGGCATGGAGTAGCCACATAAGGAACGTGAACAGTCGTTAAAGTATTCCATTAGCTAAAACACATTGTAAACCGCTTAGCACTTAGCTGATAAACGGTATAGAAATACATGCTATTTGTAATGTATAATGTATTTCATGTTGTTCGCCGCCTCGATCCATGTGGAGAGGCGGGATACAAATAAATTATTATTATTATTATTATTATTATTATTATTATTATTATTATTATTATTATGCATTACAGTTAGAGGGCAAAATGAGTGAAGTTACTCCTTATTATTTACAGTCACTTTTAAATCTAGAAATATTTTTGTTACTGGGAAATGGAATTAACTGCAAATAACTAATTATTTGCATCCCTCCTAAGCTTCAACATTCCTCCATATACAGCCCTGAACATAACTGCACATTAGTCAGATATACGAATCCTGAAATTCCACGTAGTTACTTCCAAACTCTGAAATCTAACTATATCCCGATATCTAGATACAGGCCCTTTCTGCATGCAGTTATTAAGGCGGGCCAATGCGTCTTGCCACAGAGGTCTTCTGAACGTTGGAGCAGACTAAGTTCGGTTTATTTACCTTCATTCTGCACTTAATTCTAACTAAATGTGCCCCCATGTGGTTGTAAAGCGTGCTATTTGAAAACCAGAAGAAATCGGTTTTCCAGTTTTCCAGATCAATCTAATTCGTGCTTTCACAGTGGTGCAGACATGTACATTCGCACCAATGCAAATTGGCGATCAGGGGAGTGCTCATGGGAGGGGTCAGGGGGTAGTATGGACTTTTGCCCATACGCAATGTCATACTAAACCATGCCAAAAAAAAAAAAAAAGAGCCAATCACAGCTGATAGGGAGAGGTGAGAGGAGTAATGGAAGTGGCCACGGTGGAGGCCGTGTGGATTTATGAACTCGCACTCCTTCAAATCAGAATGGAACATATGCAGTAGCTGTGCGGAAGGAAATGAGGGGAAGTCCACCTTGTTTCGAGGCCAGAAAATCTGGTGAGAAATGGCACGAACTGATTCACCAGCCTCGTGAAGAAGGGGCCACAGACATATAAATGATGCTACAAGTTTGTGTTGAAATCAGCACAGATGTTGTTTCCCTCTTATTCTGTCAGCTTGGTTTTCTTTGCTTGTCTCTTACATAATGTACTCCAGGTTATATACGCAACCCTTCCATCTAGAAAGTGGATTCCTCAGACCCTTAACTCGGGAGGCCAAGTGTAGTATATTGGCACTGCTTGCTTACCATAACAAGAAATGCTTGAATGAGCTCTTGAGAACCATGTTTTCCATTTTCCTGCTCAGCCTTGCCTGCAAGAGGTGCTGTGAGTTTTGTCTTCTGAAAGCATTCATTATTAAAGTTGTTGTTGGTTTTGCATCCTCCCTGTGGCTTTCTCTTCATGATCTTCATAGAATTTGTTTGTGTTTGTTTGTTTGTTTGTTCCACACCACAATTCTAACCATATGTAACGGTAAGTAAAAGCACAAACTTGTCTATACCTATCTACTCAGAAGTAAGTTCTGTTGAGTTTGATGGAGCTTCATACTCTCCACCTGTCCTGATTTCGTAGGGCAATTCCAGTTAATCCTCTGTTATCCCACTTTTTCAGCTGTTTTTAAAATGCTCAGTCTCTCTTTCCTCCTCCCAATTTCCCCCTTTTATTCTCAGCTTGCTTCAGTTGCTGCAAACTGAGTTTAATGCACAAAAGTAGTTTGAATTCAATTAGTTCAACATGGGGGAGAGAGAAGGAGGCAGAGTCTTGCTTTTCCCATTAGTCTCAGGCAAATGCCAAGTCTAATGGACCAAACTGGTTCAGCCTCTCCTCGTTGTGTGTTCTTCCTCAGTAATAATTTTTGCTAGCTTGACATATTCTAATGCTGCCTGGCTATTTATGTCCTGGCTTCATCTGTAAAGCACTGGAGGGTATGTACAAGTAAGTGTGCATAGAATTAGAAGGTCAGAGTGTTATCTAAAAAATAAAATTGTAGAAACATGATACCATTTCAACTGTCATGGCTCCATCCTATGGAAACTCAAGATTTGTAGATTGGTGAAAGTACTTGGAATTCTCTATCAGAGAAAACTAGTGGGTCACAAAGCCACAAATCATGTGATTCTATAGGATGCAGCCATTGTGGTTAAAAGCGATATTGAATGGCTATAATTTTGCAGTGTAGATACACATTTCATTCAGAACTGTGAGGTATTCCTGCAGGTAGCTGGGACAAGGACTGAGAGGTATAAGAAAAGCATTAATGGACTGTGTTTTCCAGCACATGTGACCAGGATTTTTTTTGGGGGGGGGCTAAAAAAGGGGGGACTTTACAACACCTTTCTTTGCTCTAGAGGGAGTTATCTGCACTGAAAATAATTTTATAGGCATCTCTTTTTCCCCTTGAACTTTTAGCCTGTCCATAAAAACAAATATTTCCTATGCCCCCTGCAAAAAGAGGTAAAAAGAAGAAAATGTTAGAGGATAGTTTGAAATAATACTGAAAAATACTATCGTTGCACAGTCAGGGGCAAATCCCACTCTGCTTAAATAACATACCAACAACCAAAGTGGATGGAAGAAGTAGGCTACAACTTTTATTGGTTACAGCTACTGACAGGGATGGCACATGAGTGTGGCATAAACCAACCCACCTGTTGATTGATGAGCCTGACCTCCTTGCCCAGTGTTGATACCACCAGAATGACAGGTAAGGGATCCACCTGGGTGGGCTCCTGCTTGTGTGCCCCAGCATGAGGAAGCACAGGAAAGGCAGCCACATTCAACTGGTCATGGTCATATTTGCCCCATACTCCTTGACTCTTACCAATGTCCAAGGACCCAGAATGTATGTCCTAGATCCAGGATCCATGCCAGCCACCCTCCAAAAGCTATGACAAGGTGATAATGCAAATACTTCGCTGGCACATACCTGCATACAAACATAAGGCTAAACACATGACTGAACATAGGTAGGTGGGTCAATGCTTGTAGCATAAGTGGCTAGGCATGTGAGGGAGCTGGAAACAGTGCCACACTGGACCTGAGTAAAACCCACATTCCAGTCACTGAAGTCCTTCTCTGACAGCCAGTGAGTTCAAAGCTAGCTTTAAACTCATTGGCAGGCATTGCTGCTTCTTCCTGAAGGACTGCAAACTGTGCAATAGAAAAAGTTGGTTAATCACCATTTCAGATAGCCACTCCTGTTGCACCCCTGCCCTGAAGCCATAAAGACATTGTGTGGTAAGTCACACAGTGTTCTTGCTGCTGTTCTCCTAATTTATATTTTATATTGCCTTTATTTTTCCTTCGTATTTAGCAGATATAGGGAAAAAGTAGACCTGTTTCTACTGGTAAATCTCTAGGTGATATGCAACACTTGCAACCCACAATGTGAGTGAGGAAGCAGCAAGTTGGTAGCATGACACAAAGTAACAGAGAAAAGAACCCCACTCACATAGGAACCACATGGATTCATATAACTGATTGATAAATCTCTCTAAGATATGTTATCCTTCCCTAATATCCCTCCTTCATGTTGTCCACACTGGATTGATATGACAAATAATCTCATTTGCTTATATAAATGAATCCAACAACAGTAGCAAAGGAATGCATAAGAAAGGACATTTAAAGTCATGAACAGTATTTCAGATTAATTTCCTTTTTTTGTTTTTAAAATAAAACACATTAAATATGTTTTTGTTTTTATTTTAGCTTCAATCTCCTCCAACATATCCTTAATGCACCACCCTCTTAGTCATGTTATTCATCTTCTTTCTAGCTCAGTTCATATTCTTCCAGTCATCCCTACATAGTGGGGCAATTTATAAGATCAAAGTGTCTGATCACCAGGCCAGTGAGGTCAGATTTATTCACAATTAGAAGGAGCATGCATTTCCCTTAATCATTTCCCCCAGTGAACAACCCAAATAATTTTACCCCTAATGAACAATCATAACCTAAGGAATCAAACGTGGAGAAAAGATGTTTCCAGCAGCCAACCATAGTAGGGGCAAACTAGCCGAGACAGATCTATTTTCCACATATCTTGAAGCCTTAAATTTAAAACAGAACATAAAGCTATATACCACAAAACTGCTCAAATCTCCTCCAGTGGATTTCAAGAAAATAAGGAAACATGAAGGGCCAAGCTAAGAAACAGACTCAATTAAAAGTACCTGGCAAGGGTCCCACACATACCTGGACATCATTGGAACAAGAATAGCTGCATACACAGATGCGCTTATTGTAAAAAAAAACAGCTGCTCACTCAGATCCTGCGAAGCAAGAGAGGCAGGCCCAATTCAAAATGAATATGTCCCGAATCTGAGAACTCCCAGGCCTATACTGGGATGTACCACACTGGGTACCACCTAAAGTGTAATTTACTCAATGTCAACTTCAATTAATAATATACATTTTTAAAAATCCTCCTTTTCATAATATGCAAATAGCCTTCTAACAAAGGGTGCATTCCATCTCCAAAATACCACCCACAATATATACCAGCATTCTAACTCAAACTTCAAGTGGTAGGCATGAGAGGCCAAATGAAACTTCATGCCTGCTAAACCTAAATCTGTAAGGCCAGAAAAGTGGAGATTAGGTTTTCCTGAGGAGTGAATTCTGTGAACATCCCAAGACATATAGCAGCAACAGGGTGAATTGTGTGGAAGACAAATAATTGGGGGGGGAATCTTCTGTATATCTCTACATGAGGAAATACATCCTGATATTTATGGCTATCTTATTTAAATTGCAGAGAGCATTTAAATAAAAGCTAGAAAATTCCATAACATCAAAGCGAATTGTTTTGAAGGAATGATAGGATTGGATTTTCTCCTCATGCTTAACTCAGCAAATGCATACTTACAAACATATATTTTTCACCAAAGACATAATCAGTATTGTGAGTAAATCCAAGAACAAAGTGCCTGAGTCAACAATACTGGAAGCAAAACAGTATAAGCTTTTGTGATAAGCAATAGTCCTTAACTGCTATTACTTGTATGTGGAGCTTATGCATAATAACTGTTTAAAGACCTCAGGAGAACTATCAGGAGACCTCAACACAAACTCTTCTTTTAGTGCAATTGTATACATAGAAAGATCATTGGTGCCTCGGCTCAAGAACCTGGGATTGGAAAGTTACTTTTTAAAAACTATTAAATACAATTATATAAAAGACTTCTCCCAGTTAGGTCATTTCTGCACTAGCCTGTTATGATGCTATTATTCCACTTTCAATATCTTTTAAGGCCCCTCCCTAAACTGCAAACCCTAGGATTCCATAGGATGTTGAAAGTGGAATAATAGCACTATAATAGGCCAGTGCGGAAATGGCCTTGGTATTGTACAGTTTTTAAAACCATTTATGTTTCTGTTCATCGAAAATAAACACATTCATGGGTTTGACCTTTGCAAACTTGATTATTTGTGAAGCACTCACTTGCCTTCCTTCTTTTCCGCCTCCTATTCCCCTATTTTTTTCCTGGGTCTATGTATCTTCCTTCCACAGACATGGGCAAAAGGCAAGTGAATAGGAGGGGGCAACCCCATGCACATGATTTCTCCAATCATGTCACTGCCACTTCCATTCACTTGCCTATTGTCCAAGCACCTGAAAGGCAGTGCACCTGGGCAAAACAAAAGTGAATAGGGGGGAAGCACATGTGTACATGGCTGCCACCTCGTCCCATTCAGTTGCCTATTGCCCAGGTGCCTGAAAGGCAGCGCACCCAATCAAAACACAGGTGAATGGGGGGAACTCCTGGAAAGGAATGGGAGGGGGAGTGCTCATTTGTGTGTGGGGAGTTATCATGGTTTTTTGACTTATGCAAGGCTTCTGTGCCCATGAAAGTCGAGGGATCACTGTAGTTGCTTTTTTCTTCATTTTTTTTTTCCCGTTTCTGAATCTGAATGCTACAGATGGCCTGGACAAATTGTAGGGAATACACTCTTGTATTCACTTCCTTATCATCTCAGCTCCCACAAAAAAAGCACAAGTCAAAAGCACAAGCCAATTCTTCAACCATATCACACTTCTTCACTGTTTAGTGAGGCCACACTTTATCTGTAACTATAAAAGTAACAAAATGTACAATTATATCTCAAAGGAGTGAAATTTTTTCTCCCTATGTTACAAATGTAATGTGGCTATACCTTAGTAATTGAGGGAAGGTATTAATTACGAGTAACACGTTAATTTTAACCAGTTCTTTATTAACTCTGTGAATCATTAATGTTTAATTAAGCTCACTTCTCTGGATGTTTGATGAAAAGCAAGAAAATATTTCTTGTCGTGGCATATTTCAGCCACAGAAACTTCTGGCATGAGGAAAAGA
Organism: Ctenosaura bakeri; assembly: GCA_948474755.1. Classification (NCBI taxonomy): domain Eukaryota; kingdom Metazoa; phylum Chordata; class Lepidosauria; order Squamata; family Iguanidae; genus Ctenosaura; species Ctenosaura bakeri. Next base: position 76,664 of record CAOLHI010002971.1, read on the forward strand.
ATGAGCTCACTCTTCCTTCCCTCTCCACCTTGTTCCCATCACCTTCTTCATCTTGAGAAGAGAATTTCTGTAACGTGGTGCTTTTATTCACATAAAGTCTCTTAACTATTTAGCTTTTAGAAAAATCAAGTTTCTAAAGCATATGAGCCACCCTGCAACTGCTGAAGTTTGATATTGAGGGTGACAAAGTAGTTGACATTACAAAGAGAGTGGAGCCAAGAAGCATGGCCATGTTTTTTCTACCCAGATAACTGGGAGTACATGAGAGAAGAGAACCTAAGGAGGACTTTAGTTTTCTTTATTTTCTAGTTTTGGCAAGGGTTTATGAGTTGCTCTCAAAGCAGCAGAGGGCTTATTAAATAAGGTGGATAAATCTGAAATATTCATTCTCCTTCAGAAAAATAAATTTCTTCAAATGTAATTCTAAATATGTAGGTTTCTAAAAAGAAACATTATACTGAATGCTTAGATAAACCATATTGTATAGGTCTTCCAGCTCCTTCAGTAGCCCTGCCCTTAATATTGACAGGTTTGTGTGAACTGAGCATTAATGTGGTACCTGTATTCTGTAGTCAGTCCATCATAACAACTTATTATTAATGACAGAAAGTAGAATATAGTTATGGTGAGTCCCATTTTTGGAGAAAGAAAAGTTATAGATCAAATAATTAAACAACATTCTCCTTGCACCCTCTAGATCTGTTATGCTACAATTTCCACCATCCCCAGTCAGCAAACCCCCTGGTTGGGGATGCTGGAATCCAAAACCTTGGTAGCCACTAGGTTGGGGTAGGGGCAAAGCACAGCTTCCACTTAAGTTAAACAATACTACTTAAGAACAGTAAAATGGGTGTATGAACCTACAGCTGACAACAAACTTTTTAAAGAAGAAAATTATTTAAAAGAAGTTTCTTTATCTATGTCAAGGAAACTTTATAACATTCCTAATTAAAGCAGAAAACCAGTCTGAAGCAGAGAGGGGTACCTCTCACAGAAGGTACTTTGAGATAAACACTCCCCACCCCCATCCCCTTTAAAGGCAGCAGTATTTGTCATTTATTTTCTTTTGAAGATTCAATTATAGACCAAGGCCATAGAAATCTCTAGCTTAATGCTCTCCAAATTGGTTACACACTTTGTGTCTTTCTCTGTCTCTTTTTTGAAAGTTCATTTAAATGCCAGTTTTATAACCCATAATCAAATTTTCCAATCAGTCAATCTGATTGCCTGCCTTGCACAAGGAAAGAAAAAAGAAAATACTAATTTAAATGTGGACACAGAGAGCAATACTCTGAAGGTACACTATTAGTGGGATAACCAGTTTGGGAAAAATTAAAATATCCATCTAATTATGTGTGCTTTTAGAACATTTCCAAGAAAATGATTTAAAAGTAAAACTGAACATTGTTTAGTCATTTAAAAAGACTCAAACAGCATAGTACTGGAAACAATACAATATTGTCTAACATTCTGGATCTTCTCTTTGTGAGCCAGGATACTCAGCGTGAATTACTCAAGCGAGAGGTTAGAAAAATGATTTCTTTTCCAAAATGCATCAGATAGCATTACAGATTTTTGCTCATATCCTGTAACATATTCCCTTAGCAGTATTGAGTGTTTTATCACCAAACAGTCAAAAAGTGTTTAACTGATACTGGAGAATAACAAACATACACACCTGAAACCTATCAACATCTCTATTGCCTTGCTGTCAGTCCTGACCCAGGAAACACAATATAATATTTGTACATGTCATTTCTCCACATATTTTTAGAGAACTGGGCCAAAATCACAGTAAGTCCTGCTCTCAGCCAAACGATATGTGTGTGTGTGTATGTGTGTGTGCATGTGCATGCAACTTTAACAAGCCCTAAGGCTACAACCCAATGCATGCTTCCTTTGGAGCAATCCCTCATGAACACAATGATGACTTGCTACTTCTAAGTGAAAGAGGCAGCTCATGTCCCTCATGCTAAGATGTACCTACACCTGTATGCATACAAATACAAATGCAGATATTGTTCATTTCAAATTGTTTTATTTTTAATGCAATACATATGAAAAAGTAACAGAGTGGAGAATGATGAATTGTTTGTCCATTATGCCTCTGCACTGAAATGGTGTTGATGTCATCCCTCTACCAGATTTTCAATGGAATGCACCATGTGGACTGGGATACACATGCCAGCATGAGTATGTGTTGATCAAGTTGCTTTCAGAGAAAACATACTGCCTTCCAAATATTTCTCTCCTTCCAATATACATATACATATACATATATATATATCAATCACACTCTTTTTCAGGTGCTTTCTCTCCGTCTCAACAGCATCCCAGGCATATTTGCTGAGGACATGAGAGAGCCCCCTTCGTGGCTGCTGCCAAGTTGTAGAACTCCCTTCTTTGGGAGATTCAGTTGGCAGACCCCCTCCTGTCGTTCCACTAGCAAGTAAAGACCTTTTTCATTTAAGAATGCATTTGGTTGTCAGTATGCTGGGGAGGTTTTAATGGGAGTGAAGTGTTTTTATTTAATTATGTTTTGAATTTCTTTTTGATGCTTTCCCCCTCAATTCCTTAACTTGTGCTTTTCAAATCAAAGTTCAGTTCTGTTTTAACTTTTACATTAAGAGTTTTTAAAACATTCTGTACTACTGAAGTAGACCCCTAGAATGAAGTAGACCCCTATATGATTTGGTTATGAAATATACTTAAGCTTATAGAATGGCTGGAGAAGATTCCCTGAAAGTGGGTGACAAGTCAAGGGTTGCAATCTGCTGCTTTAGCAATTTGGCAATCTAGCAGAAGGGAAGTTCTCGCAGCAAGGTTAGGTCGCAGTGTGCTTGCTTAATTGCTCAATTGTTCTTTAGCAACATTTCCTGAAATGTAAACATCTAAGGTGAAAGGGTATCGAATGTGCAGATTTTGTAAATTCTCAAGAGAGGCGGGCAAGAGGAAATGTCTTTGTGTACTGTTCCTATAAAACTGTCTTGCAAACTGAATTCTGGGCTCTTGACTTTGGAAGCGATTCCAGCCACGCAGCCCAGCCGTAATAAACTCTTTTTCCTTACTCCCTGGTCTCTTTGTCTCCACATTTCTGCAACACTATCTTGAGTCTTGTGTTCAGAGAAAGATGAGATATTAAACAAACAAGCAAACAAACATTTGGCATATTAATTATGTAGGCATATTGTTTTGCGGTTGCAACCTAGTATAAGGTACAGCAGTGGAGAAGGATTAAAGAGAGGAGACAGAGGCCCTTTTCTCACGGGGCGCTGAAATCTTCCCACCGCGATCCAGGCAGGCTTTTCCCTAATCCCCACTAAAACGTACCGAACGTTTAGTCGTTTCTCATGGCTCGATCGGCAATAGGCTAGGCTAGCATTATCGCATTCACACAGCATCGCCATAGCCCCTCCCTACATTGTCCTTTCCCCGCCCTACCTAGCGTTTGATTGGCTGTGCCCTTTTTTCAAAAGAAAAATTTGGGGCATCATCAATGACGCCAATACGCATGCACGTTCCCTCACATCCTCCCGTCATCCATCCCCTCACCCTCCCCCGCGCCTGCTGAACCGCCGCAGAAACTTTGTCAAAATTTTCCTGCCCGTTAGCTTTTTGCATTGGTGTATGGCGAACGAGCAGTTGAGGGAAATAGCTGGGGTCCTTGCCCCGTTAATGACTGCCATTTCAGACTTGTTAGGAGCGCTTGAACATTGCTGGCCCGAAGATGGTGCGAGTAGGCGCAGGCTCGCAAGGAACCGTCGCGCTGCCGTGAGACGCTCGAGGTTGTACTACACAATTCTTGCACCTCTCTTGTATGAAGTCCCGCGCCCCAAAAGGTGGTGGGTTCGGGAGCGGATGCGGTGGGCGTGGTGGAGCGAGGAGGTGCTGGAGAAATGGGACGGCTACCAGTGATTGTACCACTTCAGGACGACGAAAGCCACCCTCTTTGAAATCAGGGGGCGCCTGCGTCCCTACCTTGAATGAAGAACCACAGGGATGAGGCAAGCGATTTCAGTAGAGGAGAGGGTGGCCATCACTGTGTGGTGGCTTACATCGCCCCTGATATACCGAAAGACAGCGAACACTTTTGGCCTGGGTGTGTCAACGGTGTCTGTCATCGTGATCGAAGTGTACCTTGCGATCGAGCATGAACTCCTTGCGTCCACTGTGTGCTTGGGGGACTACCGGAGGGTAGGTACGCTGATTCCCAAACCCAGTGGGCTTTAATGGGAGGAGGAGGGGGTTTTAATTTCTCTGGGAAAAGAGGTTGCGTTTTGCAGTGAACTGGCGCCAAGACTGTAGAGTTGCTAGGCAAATTGCCACCCAGAAGAAAGTGCTGCGAGGTTTGTTTGGATGCCCGCTGTGTGTCCCTTTGCTTTAAATCCATATCTTGGGGATCTCGACCAGCAGGGCCCCTGGAGCAGCAGGTTCCCTAACCTTAAGCCTGCAGAGCAGTTTACTGCTGGTCAGTGTGTGCGGCTGCGTGGGAGGGGTTTCGTTCCGGGTTTGCCAGAATGACCACAGGGTATCCCTTTCAGCAAAACACAGTATATGCCATCTCGGCCATCATGGCCCATGGGGCTGAGCAGGAGGCAGCAGGGCACTTTGCCCCCTCCAACAGCATGACACTACTGCTGAAGGCCACCAGGAACACTCTGCGAGGCTTGCCTCTTGTTTTCCCACAGCCTTACTTTATTATCCCATGGGAAGCGTGCAAGTTCTTTGGATTTGGTGCCCGTTTTAATGTGTGGGCCAAGCAATGGATTTGTGGCCTGTGCTCTAAGATACTGGAAGGCCAAGCAGGTGCCATTGGGTGTGTGCGCGTGCGCCACCACAAAACTTTTTATCTCAAACCAGCTAAAAACTGACTACTTGTTTCCCTGCCCTCTACATCCACAGATTATGGATGGTTTCCGCCAGATGGGTTTCCCTCAGTGCGTTGGAGCTGCGGATGGAACGCACATCAAAGTAAGACCACCCAAGGGGCGCGGGGAAGAATTTGTGAACAGGAAGAGCGCATTTTCCATTCTCCTACAGGGAACAGTGGATCATTTGGGGAGGTTTGTGGACATCGTGCTGGGCTACACTGGAAGAACGCACGATGCCTTCGTTTTCAGGCACTCATCACTCTGGCATGCCATGGAGGCTGGAAAGTTTGTACCCGGGAACCCGACCATTACCATAGACGGTGTCACCATAGGCCCAGTTATTCTGGGGGACGCTGCATACCCACTTTCGAGATGGCTAATGAAGCCTTACGGCGGACATCTCACCCCCAAGAAGATAGCCTACAACAGGGTGTTCAACCACTGTAGGAATGTTGTGGAGCGTGCATTTGGCAGGCTTAAGGCCAGATGGGGGTGTCTCTCGGCCCCTTTGACCGTCTCGGAAAAGAACTATCTCCCCGTGGTGTCTGCTTGTGTGGTGCTACACAACATTTGTGAGAGCAAAGGACACCTTCTCCACCCTGTGATACAGAAACCAGCCCCCTTGACTCTGACACGCACCGACAGGGATTCCCGTCCTCATAACTCTTCAAGGAGGATCCATGAAGGGGAACTGGTGAGGGACGCTATCGCCAATATGATTGCGGGCGACTGCGATTAGCTGTCACTGGTTCCCCCCCCTTTTTTTGGAGTGTTTCTCCCCACACAGCAAGGAGTAGGTCTTCCTTCAAGCTGTACCTTGACTGTATTGACCTCTAATGTTATTCGATGGCCATTCAACCAAAAATGTAATAACACATAAATATTGAGTCTGTTTATAGAAAATGGTAATAGATTTTATTTGACTGTTGTGAAAAATGCGGATAAAAAAATATCTTTGAGGGAGAAACGGTCCGTTATGAACACTTCTCATCAAAAAAACAAATACATCATTGCCCTGCTTGGGAAGGAAAAGCTAGGCCTCGATTTTCTTTCATGCGCCAGGGCCCACGACATGCTCAAGGGCTATAAATTTGCTGTGGCTTCCTGGCCCTTGCGGCCTTTCCCTTCCCTCCCTCCTGCTCCTGGCTGGGAGCCGCCTCTGTGCTGCTCCCGGCTACGTTTGCGCTGTGCTCCCCAAAAGTTAGCTGTCGGGACTGCGAAGAGCCAGGCGGTGATTGGCTTGTCCCGCCCACGCCCGTAACCGCATCTGAAATATTGGACATGGCATTGGCGCATACCCTTAGAATTGATATTATCTCCTGCCGCGCATTCTCTGCCCTGTCGCTATCTCGAGACGCCTGCTCACGATCCATGGCCATCTGTTGCAAGTTCCTTTCCTCCTGCTCGCGCATAAAGTCCAAGGTTGCTCTTGCGTAGGCAAACGCCTTGTCTCGGCCCCCCGCTGCGGTTCTGTTCCTGCTCATCCTCAGGCGTGACAGGGGGGACATTCTCGCCATGGGCATCTCGCTCTCCCTGTCCGGGCTAGTGCTGAGGCAGTCATCTGTTCAGAATAAGATTGAGAAGTCAATCTACATGGTGCGGACATGTGCATCATTCGGAGCTAGGACACAACATGTATGAGCAAGTGGCGATTAGACAGGCTTTTTTTAAAATCAAGGTACTCATACAACTGTAGAAAGAGAGAAACCACACCAAACACTTATCACAGTCATGTACCTTGCTTCATGTAAGGTTTCAGCCTCCAACAGGAAGGTTGCCAAGAAACGTTAAATGGCAGTCCAACAACAGGCAGAATGGAAAATGCTATTTTCCGGGCATTGCCCTAACGGTTGCACAGAAACTTTAACTGTGAAGATAACAGCATGCTGAGGTTGTCCCGGCCATGAAGGCTCGAAAAGTACAATGGGCATATCAAGGCCGCCGCGTAATGCCATGCTCTGAATCTCCAAACCTGTGGTGACAAATCATACCACGGTTATCCCGATGCAATATAAACTCCCTGCAGCAATATTTCGGCTGCAGGACACCTTAACTCACCAGCAGCCGTGGTGCTAGAACTCCCCGGTGCAGGAGTTTCAACCTGCATAGGTGTGGGGCGGCTGTCCTTGATCCCTGCTTGGAGGTAAAACGAAATAGTTAGACCTTGCAGCAGGAGGCTATAAGGGGTTGGCCTGGGGCAAGACATTGTCACTTAAGTCCCATAAAGTTGCTCCTTTCGGAATTTCCTCACTCCTGCTAGGAAAGAAGGGATCACGGTAATGTAAATGGCCCTGATGGACCCTAGAGAGTGAAAAGGTCCCTGGAAAGTAGAGATGCCACCTCTTTTGCTGCAAAAGAAGAAGTATTCAAAAGGAGCAGCACGAGTGGTGGGCCGTTGTGGCCATGCACGTGATGCGCCCTGCTTGCATCCGATGCCTGCTCTCTGGCCCTCATTCACCTGTAATTTGTTTATGGCCGTTTTCCTGAGTGGCCCTGAATCCGCGAAGGGTTATTGTAGACTAAATCCAAATGTAATGTATTGTAAACCCATGCAGCCTCACCTGACGATTCCCCATCATATGATGTGTGTTCAAACAGTTCCTGGCTCATCTGTTCGTCCAGCCCTGAAAAATGAGAAATGGAATTTAGGGGCGCAAAACATTCATATAGGGGATGGGAAAATACCTCGACTCGCTGCCTTACGTACCTTCTGATGCCACGTTCTCATTCACTGGTTGCTCGGGTCCCATGGCGACCTGCAAGCTCTCTATGACTCTTGGAGGTTCGGCACTCGCGTCCCCCCCCAAAATCCTGGATAGTTCATCAAAGTAGGGACATTCCACCCTGGCTGCGCCCGTCCGTTTATTTGCCGCCACAGCCTCACGGTAGGCTGCACGCAGTCTTTTAGTTTTCGTCCTGCACTCCTCAGCGGTCCGCCTATGTCCCCTTCTAATCATTTCCCTCGCAATGTCCTTGAATATTTCTATATTTCTGTAGGTAGCCTGGAGGTCCCTCTGGAACCTACGTTCACCCCAAATGTCCAGGAGATTTTTTATCTCCATATGGTGCCAGGCCAAGCCTCTTGCCCTTATGGGCTGTCGCCTCAAAGGAAACCCTTCCTCCTCCACGCTGCAGTCACTCCCCTGCGTGTGCTCCCCGCTTTGCATGTTACCTTTTTATTTTGGGTTTTTTTTTCCTTTTGCAAACCTCCTTCCCCCTACTACACGTCCGCTCAACCGAAAAATGGCTCCTCCCTTTGTTTTCCTTCCTCTCGTCGCGTTTCGCGCATGCGTCCTCCTGGCGCATGGGAAATGGCGGCGCCAAACCAACCCCTAGTGGACAATCACTGGTACTGCAGCCGCGTGGTTTGATAGTGGAGGCGGACGAGGGCAGCGGCAATGGCGGCCGGACAGGTTGAGGAGGGGCCTCGGGAGTGGTCGGAATTCGAGACCAGGGAGATGTTGACCATGGTAAGGTGGTGTGGCGGTGTGACGGAACTGATGTGCCCCCACACAAGGGGAGACAATGATGAGCACCTCCACACCGTTGCCCACTGCCTTACGTGACATGGCCACGAGAGGAGTGTGGAGGAGGTCCGGATCCGTTTCCGCGGGTTACGCGGACAGTTCTACGCCGCCCTGCGCTCCTATGACGGCCACCCGCCCCCCCACGCAAGGCCTCCCTTTTTCAAGGTAATGCGCAGCCTGTGGAGGGCGGCTGGGAGCCCCAACTGGACAGCCGGTGGCAGATGTGAGTAAGCGCAACACACAGCGCCTGTGTGGCTATGGGAACCCCAGGAGAATGGTTGTCATGTATCCCCCGCAAAGGGGGATGCACCCTGCCTGAGGATAACCCACGCTAATGTACTGTTGCATTTCCATAGGCAGAAGACTGGCCACCAACCCCCCGTGGACACGCAGGGCATGGCAGGGATGGAAGGTAGGAAAACCTCTTTTTAAGTGGCCCTTGGCTTCATTTTTATTTCCCCCCTAACGCCCCAACAATTAATAAACGACACAGTAAAGTTTTCTCCTTCAAAAAGACCGTTGTGGATGCGCACATGCCTAATCAAATTTCACCACTGTATTGGGTAGCAGACCAAGAGAACATCCCTCAACCAGAGCAGCCAGGGACGGATGTGGAGGAGCCAGAGGAGGAACACCCCTGTGCCCAGGACTAGAAAGTTGTAATCCCAATGTTAAAAACCCCAGCCCTTTCCCAAACGCACACCCATCCTGTACAGCACTTTTTTTTTGGTTTTATGTAAATATGTACTTATGTAAATATATATTTTTTGGAAAAGAAAACATTTATTAAACATTTATTCTTTGAAGTTGGTGTGTGGCTCCTTGCATGTATCCCTCCCCTGCAAAGCTGTTAGGTCAGCATGGCGTCTGTGACATGGCACTGTTTCAGTCACGGACCGCTGGGAAATTTGCCAGCAAGACAAACTGTTTTGCGTGTTTGGCGAAGAGGTGGAAAGGGCGGTAGTGTCAGCGTGGAGTTCTCAGCTTGGATCAACACTGCGTGGAAAGATTTGCAGTGGGAATGCGCACTCCCCGTGGATTTCCAAACCTGTGGAGACAAGGAGGGGCGTTAGTATTTGTCAACAAACAAAACAGTACGAAACAAACAGCGGGGCTTGCCTCCCCCAAACAATGATTTGCATTCCATTGCCCTATGGATCTCTGCCATGTCCTGGACAGCTAAAGAAGCGTGGAAAACTACTGAGTCTCCTGTCCTGGCCGGAAGATCATCCCCCTCTGCATGTGGCACGGGTGGGGGGTTCAGACAAATAAAACAGCAGGCCCTCATGGGGCGTGACTGTATTCATGTCGGTCGCTAGAAAAATAACTACTGTCAGGGGACAAACAGAAGCCACTACCCCCTACACCCCCAGCCCGAGAATCTGGTTTAAAAAGGAAGATTTCCAAGGGCCATTTTTCTCTGCGGGCGCCAAATAGTCCACAGAGAAAAAAAAGACGTTTATGCATCCACAGGTAGGCCCCAATAAACAGGAAAAAAGTTTCCCAGTCAAAGTTTGCACGGGGACCTCGTGCCGGAACAGCACAGCAGCCATCGCCAAATCTACACAGCATCCCGTCACTGCGCCATGATCCCGCTTCCAACGTAATCTAGAGAACGGGTTTGGCGCGGTGGCTGCTTTGGGCGTTCCTCCCGTCCTACCTGCCCCCCTCCCCAGCTTTCCCAATTTTCCGTCACCTTTAAAAGCATCCTGCCATGCCATCCTTGGCGAGTGTATCCACTCGCCAGCCACCACCACCCCCTCGACACCGTATTTAGAACCACAGCGGGTCACCTCCCGGGTTCTATACAGAGGGTTGTAAAGGAGGATAGTGGCGGCACACTTTCTGCACCCTGCGAGGAAAGGGCCAAGCACTCTGCGAGTGTTGTCTCCAGGGCAGGGCAGCCCAAGCCCCATCCCAGGGCACCTTCGGGAAACACAGCCCCCGGAAACCCGCAACTCACGATGCCGCACGGATAAAAGTTAAGGGAAAAACCAACCTTCCTTTTTTCGCCGCCGTTCCTCGTCCCTTTGCTTCCTCCTTGCAGCCGCTTCAGCGGGTTTGGAATATGGCGCTGTCCGCTCGTGCTGGGGGCGGTCCTGTGGGTTCTGCTGGCCACGCCTTGATCCCTCCCTCTCTTGATCGCCCGCACGAATCAGGACGCACCGCCGCTTTCTCACGAAACGTCGAGCGCGGATTGGAGGAAAAGACCACATTTTATCCGGTCTTTGAAAAGTGCGCGGAAATGCTGATTGGTGGCTCCCCCGCTCGGATTGGGGTGAGAAACCAAAAAGTTTAATGCGACCACGTGCTCTCTAACGTGAAAAAGGCACCCGATCAAGGTCGAACTGGGAAGATTTAAAAACCCCGTGAGAAAAGGGCCAGAGTGAATGAGTGCTGTCTAGTTGGGAGCTAGGAATTGAAAGTCTGAAGCCTGCTGATCTTTGGACAGTGGGGTTGAGATAATGAAATCCTGGAGAAAGTCAAAATGGGCAAACATGCAGTCAAGAGTGGAAAAGACCAGAAGGAAAGCATTTAGTGACTTGAGCAGGACTGAATCAGTGATGCTTCTATGGGGGAATGTTGCTTTGTGTTTGTTTGTTTGTTTTCCTTATGATGGACCTGAGCTGGGTGAAGAGGAAGTCATACAGAACCCACTAACAATGGTCTGAAGAAAGGTTTGTGTTCTTATACCTCAAAGATTCAGCACCTAAATGTTCTAGTCAGTACAGCAAGGTTTAATGAAAATCCTTTCCCTCAGATTTGCTGATTCATCTGCACTTGACAAATTTGGATAGTGGGCTGGAATTTATTTAACAGAAGGTCTGAAATTATCCAAAGTTAGAGTGAAGAGGCTTACCAGAAATCAGTAGCACTGGTTCCCCTCCACCTTTGGAAAAATGTTGTTTTGCCACTTGTACAAATGACACGGCCAGCATGGTATAGTCTTTTGAATGTTGTATAAGACTCTGAAGACCAGGGTTTGAATCCCAATTCAGCCATGGAAACCCACTGAGTGATTGCAGGCAAGTCACACTCACTCAGCCTCAGAGGAAGGCAAAAGCACTCTCCAATCAAACCATGCCATGAAACCCCTGTGATAAAATTGCTTGGAAACCACTTGGGGGAACACAACACCACAACTAACATCAGAAGGGCTATTATGCCTTTGCCAATCATGCTCCTGGATGTTTGCATCATTGTTTGCATCTCATTACCCCAAGAGAGCAGTGCAGTGGACAGCAGTTCCTAAAAGCATGTCTACAGTCACCACTGTTTGAAAAGATGACAAAACAAAGTTTAAGAGGACAGGAGAAGGAAAGAAATGACACAGACACCAATAACTAACTCAAGGACATGATGATAGTACATGACACCAGAAAAATTATCTATGATTTAAAAAAGTTCTTTGAATGTATGCTGGAAATGTAATAAGCAGGAAGAGTATTTTTATTGTATTTGGTGGACTTGTGAAAAAACTAAGAAATATTGGATCCAAATACATAGTATGATGAAAAAGATTCTAAAGATTAATATTCAACTAAAACTTGAACTCTTTTGTTGGTGAGGAGAGGGACTGATGGATAATCAACTAGAAAAGAGTTTTAGAGGAATGCTTGAATGTATGAAAACAGCTGTGAGGATACTATACACTCAAAAATGGGAGAACAACTTAGTACATGCAAAAAAAAATTGGTTATATAAAACTTAATGATTTAGCAGAAATAGACAAATTATGATTAAAGAAAAATCACTAACAGTGTTTTTGAAGGACTGGAACCCCTGATTGACTTTTTGAAAAATAGTGAGGGTAAATTGACATTAAAAAAAAACACTAAGTATGAGTCAAATATATACAAGAAGTATAACTTATAGAAAAGATAGAAAGAGGTAGATTTTATCAGTTAAAATATACCTGCAGAAGAAAAGCAGTTTTAAATCATCCTTTTTTTTTCTTTTTTATTGTTAGTTGTAGTTTTTGTCATATGTATAGGTGGTATGTGGTAAGCTTTGTGTTTACTTTTTCTTTGTAGTTTGCAGCTTGTTTTTGTTATATGTGTTATTAAATTTTTATTTTATGTAGGTTTTATTCAATAAAAATGATTTTTTTTAAAAAAAAAAAGTGAAACTGACAGATTTATCCATCTCTGAAGCAGGCCCTTTAATTGTTTCACCATTCAGAGGAATTCATCATCAATTCTAACTAGTAATCCCTCTACTTCAAGCTGAATTGTAATGTGTGATGTGTGCAGATGTATGGCTTATTGGACTGCTCTACCTTAACAGTAGTTAATGGTAAGTGTTTTGTCCTTTGAAACCAATTCAAGGGCCAAACATTTTTCAATCACATGCCTGACAAGTGTCAGAGAAGGGTGGAAAGGGAGAGAATTGCAATAATGCCCTATTTCTAATTGTTTTTAGATTAGCAAAGAAATTTTATTTGATAAATGCATTTCATTGCAATGTCAGTCAGAAGTACAGCCTGAACAGACATAAAAATCACTTTTTACAGTTTGTGAGAAACAAAATCAAAATCAAAATATATAAATAAATAAATAAATAAAAATCATGACTTGTGGTGGCAGGAACAAGATGAACAAAATGGACTGAACCTTGCTTCATGCCATGCTGAATTGCGTAGGTTAATCAAACCATTTCCTCCCACCTAGTGTAGAATTTTACAATTAGGAAGTGTTTTGAAATTCTTTTTGCTCAGCTTCTGTTGGACAAAGCACAGCTCACTTCTAGGTATGTCTAATCAGAGTACTATTTGATTTATGTATCTTTCAGGCATGCAAAGCACATGTCAGTTCTATGCAGGCTCTTTAAGAGTAGGTTAAATGCTTTAAAATCCCCACTCATCTCTGCTTGGAGATAGCTTATAACGCAGATGGGATACCTCTGTGGTCTGTCTTGTGGACAAAAGGTCACCCATCTTTGCTTTAGGCAAAATTCAATGGAAACTTTAAGCATCTACAAAGTCTTTCTTTCTTTGTGCTAAGTGTTATTTTAAACTTCATTTCATGCTGCTACTCTTACCAGGTTGTTCTTAGCATAAAACTAGTTATGCTATTCTTTTGGCAGAGTTTTTTTTTTTTTAAAGACCAATTCATGAATGTGAAATTAAAGTGATTCCTAATAAATAGTTTGACAAATTACAGTAAAACAGGCATATTTAAGAAAATCAGCCCTTTTCAAAAACAAGTGGTTTCATTTTTTGTTACTGAAAACCACAAGTTGGGCGGAACCCTATGGGATATGCTAGCATTAATAATTAAGCCCATTAAATTTTCAAAGCTGCTCAAATTACAGAGCCATTCATATTTACTGTTCCATCATATAATTTTTAAATCTCCTAAGGTTGTAAAAAGAGCTTTATTAATTTGGTAATGGGATCAAATGTCCCCAATAAAATCATTAAAGAAAAGAAGGAAAAAAACTTGTGAACTCAACATAATTTAATGTAAAGAAATGACACTATTTATTTATTTAGGAACATTGTTGATAATGCTATAGACATTCAACAATAGAAAGATGACAATCTGGATCAGTGATGATGCTTCATGTTATTTCCTATTGTGTTTGAACAACTGATTATATGAAATGGAAAGCAATCTATGCAACCTTATGTACAGCATGTACAGAATAAAAATCCAATTTACACACATTAGAGATTAGTGTTTGTGCTTATTTGTACCACTTTCTTCTGGTGAGTTGAAAGAAAAAGAAAGAAAGGCTTCAGTCCTAAGCACTCTTCATAGAAAATAAGCCCTTAGAACTTACTTCCCTTGGGACATACTTTTGAACAAATTTGCTTTGGTTCACCATTTATATTTCCTTATTGGATTGCATTTTGAGCCTGATTCCCAGAACAGCTCCTCGCACATCAACCACTGCCTGCTCTTTCTTTCCAGCTGCTGGTGACAGACATGGAGGTGGTAATGTACAGGCTAACAGCTCTCACAGACTTTGCATGCATTGACTTTTAGCCTGGTGCTCTGAGAGGGCTTGCTGAGAGCCTTCAGTGGCATGCTAAATGTCAAAGCTCTCAAAGTTCTTATAGGCTTGCAGAGGACAACCACTGTGAGTAGCACTGGCAGCTAGATGTGAGTGCAAGAAGCATTCTAAGGGCAGCATGAGAACTGGCCTTTGGCATGCTTATCAATATCACATTGCAAATACTTCAAAAGGGGCTAGATTATAGCATGTAGGCACATGAAACAGTTACGTTGTTAATGCTAACTAGGTCTTAGCATTAGGCCATTGCTCGGATCACTGAGTGTCTTTTATATATTAAAAAAAGAGTTGATAAATAGAGGTGGTAGTGGTTGTTAATTTTTAATTTTCCATGGAGAGAGATCCACTTACTTCAAGCATAAGTTCCTTTTGATTGGAAAAGAACCTTGCCAGTACCTGACCTTCCATGTGATGGACAGATCCAATCATGCATATTTAGATGAACACATAATCCATTGGGAGCCCATGTCTGGAAGGGCTGACATTCTTTTTCCCTGATCCACATGATTTAAAAATCCATATTTCATGATGCTTAAAGTAGACCCACTGAAATCAGTGGTTCTTAAGCTAATCATGAATAACTTTTGTTCTCTTGATTTCAATGAATCACATTTAAACTACAGCTGGATCCACTCCTCTTTTTTTTTTGCCCAGTGACCTTGAACAATGTAGAAAGTTGGACATTCTTGGAAAGTGATTCACATTTAAAATAAAGTTACTAAGGCCATGGAACATGATGCTTCTGTGAGTCTACTAACCCATCTGGTATATTTAATGTGTGTGTGTGTGTATAGTGAAAGAGAAAGGCTTTGCTTACTTGAAGACCAAAGTATTCTTTAGAAACAGGCAAAAAGTAAAAAGTTTATGGCTCACTCAACCATTTTTTTAAAAAAAAAATCCAGGTTGGCAGATTGTCAATACATGGTTAGGTGCAGTGACTATTACCTGGATTCTGAAGATGGACCTTGTTTTTTCAGTTTCTGGTTCTACCAGCTAGCTCTAAGTCAGTTGCCATCTCTTGCTTCCATAGTTCAAAATTAGCTTAATATTAGTTCAAAAGAACATGTAAAAGTGTGTAGAAACTTCCGGAAAATAAAATTATATAGCAATGTTAATAAAACTTTAAAAGATTAGTTTGCTCCCTAAAACTTCAGCAATTCTTAATACGATAACTAATTCCAAATAACATTTATATGCCCTTATATAACAGCATTATGAGAGACAAAGTTTTTGAGGAATGGGTGATGCTTAAAGCTTATCTCAATCGAATCTGTGATATCTTAACATGTTTTCATCCTGTGAAGTTTAAAGATGGATGAATCTGTCATTTTCACTTTGTTCCACTTTTTTAAATTCTCATTTTTTTCTAAGTAACTAATATGGAATACTGACCATTCTTATGATGCAGGCAATACATCAGAACAGAATA
The DNA here is from genome assembly GCA_948474755.1 of Ctenosaura bakeri. Lineage (NCBI taxonomy): Eukaryota > Metazoa > Chordata > Lepidosauria > Squamata > Iguanidae > Ctenosaura > Ctenosaura bakeri. The sequence goes on from CAOLHI010002971.1 coordinate 92,509, forward strand.
GCTGTCTCAACCATGTGTTACTGACAAAGCAGATATACTCTGTGTAAGGAATATCCCTTCCAGTAGGGCTGATGCCAAAATAATGAAATGGCTGTGGGTTTTTTGGGAATTTCCAGAGCATAAAGATAATTTGGCCAAAGCAAAGTTTATGTTGTGGTTACTTGCTGTGTGATAGTATTAGATTCTTGCTTTATCTATCTATAAGGGTGTGTCCCAGATACAGTGTTGGATTGTTTCCAAATTATTCATGAGGAATTCATGAGGAAATTTGATTTTTTTTTTAATCAAAAGCCAAAAACAACATTTGTTTGTGAATTATGGAGAATCTGATTGATAAGTCATTCATACTCACTATGCCTTAGTGAATTAGGTCATAAGATTTTGTTAGAATTCACTGGGTTGTATGCCTTTCCCTCTGTCATATTCAGGAAAACGGAAAGGCCGGCTGCCTCAGAAGAAGCATTAGGATTGGCTAGGTTTGTGGAACAGAAGAGCTGTTTGGAAAAGGAGAAAAACAGAAGAATGCAACAGAAGAAAAAGTGAGCTTTGAAATGGAATGGAGGTGGTGAGGAGTGATTCATTTGCTTAGCAAGGCCCTCAAGCAACCAGAATCCTTTCAGAGTGGCCATTTCCACACTACACTGTTATCGTGCTATTATTCCACTTTCAACATCTTTTGTAGTTCTGGGGTTTGTAGTTTACTGAATCCAAAGAGCTCTCTGGCTGAGAATTCTAAATGCCCCTCCCTAAACTGCAAACCCCAGGATTTCACAGGAGGTTAACAGTGGAATAATAGCACTATAACAATGTAGTGCAGAAATGGTCAACGTCAGGGCTTTTAGGCCTGAAAGGCAGGTTTCTCCAGGTATATGGAAGAAAAGTGTTTAAAATCCTTTTTTGGAGGGGAGGGGAGGTTACATTGTGGCATTGTTCAGCTAATTCTCCTTCTCTGTTGATTACATTCTAGACTGGCTTTTGTCATATGTGCATTCTGGTTAGCATTTGCAATGAGCTGCTATGAATCTTGATGTAATTTTGTTCATGCACTTAGGTAACTAAGTGAAACATTTTCTGCAAACAATCTTTCCCCCATTCTTTCCTTTCATGGATTTTACCCTCTCCATCCTTCTCACTCTGCTTTCCTTACCTCTTCCCTTCCTTCCTTCCTTCCTGTTTCCTTCTTTTTAAGTTATACACATAAGTGAAGATGGTTGCAAAGAAGAATGGGCTTGTTGGATCCCTGATCATTAAACCTGAGGATGGCACAGACTCAATTTGAGATCCCCGGCTCCTGTGTGCAAAACATGTGATCTTGAGCTTGCAGATAACATTTTTTGATTTGGAATGGGGAAGGCAGAAAGGATGTTGTTAATCAGTTGTGCAAAAATATCATCCAATGATTAACAATTCTCTAGTCTTCATTTATTGACTCTTTATATCTATCCACTTACTACTATACTTAGTGGATCAGTGCCCTATAATTGAAAAAAAATGAAATTTTTTAAGGAACCTGAAATTGGAAAAAAAGCGCTTCTTATTAACCTTTAACAAACAAGGCATTTGAAGAAAGAGTGAAAAATAAATGTTGGAAAGAAAAGGCAGGTGCAGATGAATAATAAAATGAAATAAAGAAACTGTAAGATGAAATCCCATCCTTTAGGGCAGGCGCTTCTGGCTTGACTTGTTGGTACTCTCACCATTCCCAGGCAATAGTAATATTATGGGCCTTGTAGTCCATGTGGGAAAATTCTGGTTCAGATGAAGGAAATTTTAAAAGGACAAAAAGACCCCTTTAGAAGAAACTTGTAACAAAATAAACTCTTGTCAGGTCAGGAATGACAGTCTCCATGCAGTTTGCAGTAAATGTCATGTGTATGGTGGTATAATCATCTTCTAGTTTGTAATGTTTAATATTATTCAATTAATTTACTTTGAGAACTCTATTCACAGGGGCCATCACTGCTTATCAGCCTATCTGATCTTTGCAAATTGAAGGGTGGTAGAAGATAAATCAAACCCTAGGTTTGAGTAGCTGTCACAGGGTCTGTACCCTCCATGTGATGAGATACATCAAACACCTTGCAGGATCTTGCAAACACACCCAGAGACTCTCAAGTAGCAATAAGGGACTTTATTTTTAGTTCAACTTGTCTTTTGCCAAGTAAAAGGACTGCAGCACAGGTCCTAGTATCTTCTGGATACAGGCCTTGGCAAGACTGTACTAAGTGGTTGCAGGATGAGGAGCCTAAGCGGGATAGTCAGCAATTGCTAGATCTCAAGGAGGCAATAGAATCATCAGCAATTCAATACCAAGAATGTCTCTGCACAAACGGTGCTTCTCTTTGGCTACTCTCAATCCACTATTCACTGGCTCCTTGGTATGTCCTTTTTAGGAGTAGCAGGGCTTGCCCTCATTCCCTCTCCACTTTCCTTTAGATTCTTAATTCTCTCTCTAAGGATCTTTCCAGCCAGGTGGCTAAGAGAAGCCTTAGCCCACTGGGTATCATACCTTTCCTTGATGCTCAAGCCTAAAGGAGACTGTTGCAACCCCCTCCTGGCATGCAGCTTCTGTCTTTTCCCTCCCCAATTCATTTTTAGAGACTCCCCTCCCTCATGGAAATATCTTAATTCATGCTTCTTAAAAAAATATTGATATAAATGGTTTTCATAATGCATTTATTATTCTGTGGGAAAGTTCAACAGCTATGCCAGGGTTGCTTCCATAATTTGAATTAAATCATGTAGCAGTTATGAATATATCTTGTGCTTCCCTCTCTTCAGTTCTCAAAGGTAGTGAGTCAGAGAAGGGGGCACTAAAATATCTTTAAAAAGGAATACTTTTTGACAGCTGGCTCCACAGTGACTGGTTAAAAATGACTCACTGTAACCACCCAAGCTACTTGTTGTTCGCTTTTCCATTATTAGAGCTTATGAAGCAACTTAGTTTAGGCTACCAACATATGTTCACTGCTAGGGTCTTTTGACTTCTTTTTCAGCTTGAAAGCATTTAGCAAATCCATCTCATTCTCTGTTTCAAAGGTATAGCTCACCGTGATGATTCTGAAAAGACAGTCCGTATGCTAGAAAAGTAAATGTCACCCACCTACTAACACTAAAGATTAATTAACTTTGAAACAGAGCCTGTGATAAGAAGACACAGAGAAATTGCTGACTGTTCCAGCCAACATAAATGAGAGTTTGCAAATAACCTCTCCCATTCCAGATGAAGTTTCTAAATGTTCCATCCTTTCTAGTTTCAGCTCGCTTTTTCCTTGTAACTTTTACTTCAAGGATGTTTTTGGAAGTGCAAAAGATGTCTGTGAAGAGTGTCTTTATCAAGTACTTGAACTCTATAAAGTGTTTTATAGAGCAGTTCTTGGAAGAGCACTTCTAAGAAAGAGAGCTAAGATACCAGAAAGTCACAGGAGGTTTGAAAGATTTACAGCTTTAAAGATTGGGTCAAATATGGACCCAAATTAAGCTGTTTGTATATGTACCATTTGAGGATGCACGGGTTTTCCTGCTTATTTCTATGACATTTTTTACATTTAAAATCTAAAAATGAACTTAACCATGCACTATCTCTGAGTGATCAGGCACTGACATATTGACAGTGTGATGTTCATAAAGCTACAAACAGATAGGATCTGTAGTACATGAGGAGCTGGCTTGCTCTGCCTCCCAAGTAAGGCCAATGAAAGGAAAACCATAGGCCCTTTTCTCACTTTTTTTTTTTAGCGCGAGCGCCCCTTGAGCACCGCACAAATGGGAGCGCCGCTCCGTACGACACACTCCCACTTGTGCGGCGCTCACGAGGCTGCAGTGGGGCAGGCGCGCATTTTTTTATTTTCAGCTTGAAGCCAAAAATGCCCCGCGCTTGCACAATGCTTGCGCCGCCCTCACGCACTTACCTGCATGCGGTGCGTCGGCGAGCCAGGCAGGAAGTGCTTCCTTTCCCCGCGCAGCCTACAGCTCCCACAGTGCCCTGCGGAAGGAAGGGGCGGGGCACTAGCGCGACGGTCACGCAATCAGGAAGCGACCTATGGCAGGAAGGAGGGGGGAAGCGGCAGCGTTTTGACGGAGGCTACTCACGCGAGACGCCCTCCCCCGTTGCGCAAAAAGGTAAGATGCAAAAACGGCTCTAGTATTAGAGTTTGCAATTAATACATAATTGCCAACATTATTGGTTATGTTATTTCTTGGGGTGATGAGAGTGTCCTGCTCTACATATTCATATGTCCACAGTCCATGAGCTATGGCCAGAAGAAAGCCAAGTTTCACTACTGGAAAGATGCCTTGTCACTCTCAGGTCAAGAATCCTGTTGAATGCAGCCAGAAGTTCAAGGGTTATCTGTAGTCAGGATTTTCAGTAATCTAGGAGTCATAAATCCTTCAGGAACAAAGGAACCATACTAAAAGAACAGTGTTGGTGTCAGCAGTGAGCTGGTGTTCTTATCTTTTGTAGGCAGAGATATCCAGCTACACCTGGATCCTCAGATGTATTTACTGACAGTACCCTTCACTTATAAAAAGGAGAGTGTTAATGTTTCCCTTCTTGTCATTTTACTCTGCACTTCTGTAGCAACTTTCTTTTAGATAAGCTGAACAAAAGAATGTATGAAGGACATAACAGACAGAGATTATAAAATTGCCCGCCCTCCCCTCCAGATCATAGTTGCCCATCACTTCTTAGCTGGCTAAGTGAACTCAGTATTTCCAAATACTGAATGTGAAGAATATTATGTAGTTTTCCACTTCCTCTTTTATTTCCTGAGTTTTGCTGGTTCCGTAACAAAAAAGATCAAAATATTTTTTTAAAAAAAATAGAGACTTTAATAGAAAATACAGTGAGGAATAATACCTAAATATGCATTTAAAATAATTATTTTAAACAACTTTTAATGCAGAAAGGGGACAGGAACACCTGCAGTAATGACACAGACAGGAAACCAATGTTATTCCCAATACATGGGTGACTCAGGGGTCCAACTGAGATGCCAGTACCTCCATGTGACAAGGGGAAATTAATTAGCTCAAACTAGGAGGCCTGTGTGAGGGGGTAACCTAACAAGATTGTTCCACCAGTCGTTACAGAGTCTTGTAGGAAAGAACCAGCTGAGATTCCGAATAAGCTAAAATGTATTTTATGGAAAGTTCACTCACACACAACAGATCCAAGCACGCACATACTCACATAAGAGCTAACCGAAGGATAAAGAGAGGAAAGTTGTTGACAGAGGAGTTAAAGGGTATGGATGACAATTACCCATCCAGAAAGTAGTGAGGAAAGCAGCGATGTGGCTTATATGAGTGCCTAAGGAGAGTACTCATTTGGAAATTGGAGTGACAGTGTGGTGACCAGCAAGCAAAGTACTGTGCTGAATCACTCAAAACAGAGGGTTCTTGTTTGAAAAATCTACCCTGAGGGTATGGGTGTGAATGGCTTTCCCAGCCAAGTGGACAACAGAATTTGCAAGACAGACAATGGGGTCCAAACAGAATTAATGGTCTTAATGTTTAGATGACAAAGAGGTAATGGATGTTGTAATAGCTCTGTATTGTGGAGATGTTTGGGGGCAATGTAAGGAAACATCCAGGTGTGAGGGAACAGGATTGAGACAATCATTATTTTGGTGGGAACTTCCCTTGAACATTGTATGTTCAGAGATGCTCCAGCTTCAGCTTAAGCCTATTATCTCCAGTACTGCTTGGTAATTTGCCTGACAATGATGTTGGCTATGCCTAGAGGGGGGTTGGCTGACCTGCCTTGCAATCACATGTGTTCAGTCAGTAATTTTCCTCTGCTCAGCCTCAGGTTCCATTTGATATCAATGCCAATTAATTTGTTTCCCATTTAAATGATATTTCACCAATTAAACCATTTCAAACCTGGGGTGTATGCAAGGCCATAACACCAACATATCCATCCATCTTTTGGATATTATATTTCACCATATAAGGAGGGTTAAGTCTTATCCAAATCTAACAGCTACAAAGAAACAAACAAACCAAAAATGGCAACAAGCAAAAGTATGTTGGACATATTATTATTTTTATTTATTTATTTAGAGTTTGTATACCCCGCTCTTCAGCCACAAAGGCTCTCAGAGTGCTTTGTACATTGTTAATTTGACACTTCCTTGCCCTCAGTCTCACAATCTATATAAGACATGACACAGAAAAGAGGAAAACATTGAGGGAGAAGATTAAGTCCAGCAGATACTGCCAGATCTACTCTTCCTCTGAGGCCAAGGCAGTGGCAGTTCGGATGGAGGAAGGGTCTTTCATTGCTTCTGTGCTTGCCTCTTCTTTTCTCCCTCCAAAGCAGTTGGAGTTTCCTAGAACAAGTCCCAGTGAGGTGTGCTTCTTTTCTCCCTTTTCTTTTAATATTATTATTTTAAAATAAAAGATTTACAAAGTACATATTACTCATGCATAATATAGCACTACAACAATATACATAGTGACGTAGCATATTTATCTATCTGTTAAAAGCTTTAGTATACCAAATATTCTTGTATCTCATTTAAAAGATGTTACATATTTCATTTATCATTATAGCTCTATATTCATATAACATATATTTATCTATGTTAAAGTCTGATATCTTATATCCCATATCTAAACATTATTAAATGTTATTCTATACTTTACAATTATGTCTGACTGTTTGTTATGTTATGTTATGTTATGTTATGTTATGTTATGTTATGGCTCATATGATATAACTTTAGATAATAAATTCAAAGATTTAATCTTCAAGTCCTCGAGTTGCTAAATTTCCCCATTTCTTTTCCCATATTTACATTATACAATCCCAGTCCTGGTGTGTTTCTTTTTGATTTTGATTATTTAACAATGTAGTCAGTTTGCCCATTTGATACAGAGGTATGCTTCTAAAAAGGCATGTATAGTGTTGTATTGTAAAGCTTAGCCAGAAATAAGGCCTGTGGAATTCAGTGGACTTGACTTTTGAGGAGATGTAAAGAGAACCCCTTGCTTCAACATGTCATGAAGGAAATAGAGGGCATGCTCATCAAGTTTGCAGATGGTACCAAATTGGGAGGGGTTGCTAATACGCCAGAGGACAGGATCAAAATTCAAAATGACCTGGATAGATTGGAGAGCTGGGCCAAGGCGAACAAAATGAAATTCAACAGAGAGAAGTGTAAGGTCCTACACTTGGTAGAAAAAATGGAATACAGAAATATAGGATGGGGGACATGTGGCTGGATAGCAGTCCGTGTGAAAGGGATCTAGGAGTCTTCATGGATCACAAGCTGAACATGAGTCAGCAGTGTGATGCGGCAGCCAAGAAAGCCAATGCAATTCTTGGCTGCATCAATAGGAGTATGGTGTCTAGATCGAGAGAGGTACTGGTACCACTCTACTCTGCTTTGGTTAGACCCCATCTTGAATACTGTGTCCAGTTCTGGGCACCCCAATTCAAGAAGGATATTGATAAGCTGGAGCAAGTCCAGAGGAGGACGACCAAAATGGTGAGAGGCCTGGAAGCCATGCCCTATGAGGATAGACTTAGAGAGCTGGGTATGTTTAGTCTGCAGAAGAGAAGGTTAAGAGGGGACATGATAACCATGTTTAAATATTTGAAGGGATGCCACGTAGAGGAGGGAGAGGGCTTGTTTTCTGCTGCTCCAGAGACCAGGACAAGGAGCAATGGATTCAAGCTGCAGGAAAGGAGATTCCACCTGAACCTCAGGAAGAACTTCCTGACAGTCAGGGCTGCCCGGCAGTGGAATATGCTGCCTCGGAGTGTAGTGGAGTCTCCTTCCTTGGAGGTTTTTAAGCAGAGGCTTGATGGCCATCTGTCGGGAGTGCTTTGAGGGTGTTCCTGCATGGCAGGGGGTTGGACTGGATGGCCCCTGTGGTCTCTTCCAACTCATAGAATCATAGAAATGTAGAGTTAGACATAGATTCTATGTCACAACATGCATAATTCTCGTTACTATAGAAAGAATCTACTCACATTGTCATTGTTTCAGCATCAATGTATATCAATTTCATTGTTTCAGCACAAAGAAATGACACATGATCCATGCAGTGAATCTCAACCAAAGTCCACATTTTGTATTGCATTAATAAAATATACATTTTAAAAATATGGCCACCTTTGTTTTTAAATCAGAGAGGCTGTTGGAACCATAGTCACTTTCATAGTTAAAAATTCAAGATTTTTACAAATCAGATAATTGGTTAGCCACTACTACTAATTTCTCAGATGTTTGTAACTTCCACCAATGAAGATTTTTATTAGTAATCAGGGACTGCTTCAGTTAACTTCCATTTGTGCCCCATATACTGTCTGGGCATTCCTTTCAATGAACAAAAGCTGACTTAAAAAAATACTAATGAAAGTTGTGTGTACATCAAGATAAGACCAAACTCCGTTATGTTCCCTATTTTAATTAAACATTTCCATTGTTTTGATGTGTTCTGTAATGTGCTAATTAAATTGATACTTAATATCTTAAAAACTCAATGAAGGCTGAGGGAAGTCATTATTTTTATGAGACAATAAAAGAGGGAGACTGACAAATATATGCTGAGAAGATAGGAAATAGCATCAGAAATTTAGTTTTCTTCTATGAAAAAAGAATAGAAGAATGTTGGATTTCCCTTCCTTTTGCATAACAGGACAGAATTTATTTCAGTGAAAACTGGGTATGTGAAAAAAGATGTATCACTTTCAGTTATCTTCTGTCTATAGAAGAAACGGAAGCATTTTGACCAGGAAGAAGGCATGACACCACAACGGTCTAAACCATCAATAAAAAGGCTTGTTCAGCAGCTCAGTGAAGTGGGGATGCATAAAACCTGAATAGAAGTTGTTACAGTGGATAAAGTGCTTGTAATATAATCCAGGGTTGAGGAACATGTGGCTGTCCAGATGCTGTCAGACCACAACTCCCACTAGCCCCAACCAGCATAGACAATGTGAGGGATTGTGGGAGCTACTGTCCAACATTATCAGGAAGGCTACACAATTTTCCGTTCTGCACTAAAATTTCATAACATACCCGTGAAACAGATATGACACAAAACTGAAAAAAAGTGACTCATGTACCTCAGGCATATCAGTCATTCCAGGGCATTAGCCATCCATAGACAGCACATAGGAAATTGTGAACAGAATTATTTTTTGATGAGAACTGGTGAGAACAAATGGATTCTGCCAGAAATGTTGTGATGTACGGTTTGGCTGTTCCATTGTATTTCTCCTCCTACTTGAGTTTTTCTTCTCTGCCCTGCAAGAATCAATATTTAAATTTATTGGTTTTGTTTCCAGGAGAGTGAGTGAGTAGGGTTCTAGTGATTTTGTAGTACTGCTACATATTTTGGGATACCCCAAGACTGATATAAATGGGTAGCATCCTCTTGGCCCATAAGCAATGTCATTTGAAGCCTGGACATTGGAAATAAAGCAGGAAAGGCTTCAAAATGTTGATTTGAAGTATGGAAAACTTCAGTCTAGGATTTTAGACACTCAGTTTTAGACAGAAATATATGATATGCCTGTCTGACAATTGAGTCAAAAAGGCAAAGATGTCCGTTCTAAGCACTTGCTGAATCTATGGTACTTTTAAATCATCTCAGTCTGGAAATCAGCACAGTTGCAGACCACATCAAGAAGACCGTTGGTGCCAAATTTCAAGTTATTAGCTGTCATTAAGTGTCATTTTTTTAATCAGCAGAATTTTGAGGATTATTATTGTGGAAACTCTTTTTTTTCAGATTTGACTGAACTGAAAGGACACAACTGTGCCCATTAATACAGGAGTGATTTCCTAATCATTCTAAGATGAATTTAGGTGGATTTTTGTGTTTTTAAAGTTTTCTATTGAGAGCATTGTTTAAAAAAAAATCAGTGAATATTCTGCCCAGACCCTAATAAGCTACACACATACACGATACACACACACACACAAACACACACACACATATATATATATCGGAATACTCAAAATATCTTATCTTTCTTAAGATAATAATATCAACAATGAACACAAATAATGAATTAGATCAACAAATCAATTTAAATTTTAGTAAAGCAAATACCACATAACTGTACGGCACAGAACTGTTTGTCCACAAGCACATGTACGTTATGTTATCAGGATTCTTTGTTTCAAAGTTATCCTGAAACTGGAATATTTTTTTTATTTTATTTTTTTGAAGAATCAACAAACAATGAACATTAGAAGAATAATTTTCTCAGGAGGGTCCCATCCTGTGCCTTATGGTCATGTGCCAAACCACAGAGGGCAAAATCACCAAAGTCCACTAGGAATTGAGAGAACAATTTTAAAAAAAAAAAAAAAAAGGGAAAATGATTGTGAAACCCTAAGAAGAAACTTATGCAAAATGCTCTGTGCTCTTTTGTGCACAAAACAACCGTATGCAAATTTTATGTAGAAGAAATATTGAATTGCAAATAGGCTTCAAAAGCTACACAATTTTTTGACAACTTTCTTGTAGCAGGAAGGAAAATGCCAGAGTTACTGGTTGCTTCTTTTGAGAAGAAAGTTAGTGAAGAATTATGTCCCTAAGAGCTACACATCTGATGACCTCACATACAATTGTGAGGGTTCAGGGAGGAAAAGACTGTCCCTGAGGTCAGAAATCACTGCTTGTTGCTTTGTGTCATAACTTGAAATGATTTACAGTGCACTGTCGTGTTACTTAAATTATTACAGCACAGATCTGAACTCAGCAGTGTTTATGGAATGGAAATGTATGCCCACATGCTGACAGAAGTCCTTTTGGGAAGCTGCACTAGAGTAAAACTAGCTCCACAAGTAGCTCTGTTTCTTCAAAGATTGTGTAAGTGCATTTTGTAGTACAGTAGTACAGGCAATTATGCTACAAATACACACATCATCCTCTCGCACATTGTTTACCTGGTGAATAGGAAGCAAATTGACTACTGTACAATGGGGTGAATTCAAGGCCTTGGTTCCCATTCTGCAATTTGTTGTGTGCAACTGTGGTATTCAGAGTACCTGTCCCAGCATCTATACAGAAAGGTATATGATCTTTGCCACTATATTCAATGTTAAGCAGCCTGGTGAAAAGGGTGCTGCTGTTCCTGAGGTTTTTTTTTTTTTTTAATAGAATTTTATGCCAAATGCATGTCAGTTGCCAAGGAAACGACTAGCATGCAGGTAAAGTTCAAGGGTCATCTTGTGAAAGGCTTGAATGGTGTCATGCTTAGATAAAAGGCTGCCAAAGAAGTAAAGTACATCATTCAAAGATTACGAGTACTCAGTTGCTTCGGGTTTCAAAGACTGACCCTGGAGATTTAAAAAGAGGGAGAAAGAGAATGAGCCTATTTTTGACTTGTAAATTAAATCATAGTAATTTGGTGTGCTTCTAGCAATCTGTATGTTATCATTTCACATTCTGTCTGTCTGTCTGTCTACCCATCCATCCATCCATCCTTCCATCCATCTCTTTCTCTATCCATCTATTTTGTCATTTTATTGTCTATCTGTCTTTTCTCTCTATATCACTATGTGGTGTTTCTGCAGGGGGTGGGACAATTTAACTCCTGTCTATTGTCATTTTTATTTTTATTTTCCGTTGCTGCTGGGATTTTAGCAAAGTGCATCTTTGGGGCTGGATGCAGTCTCGTGAGTCTGTTTCTACAGCCTTCAACTTCCCCAGACTAAATTGTTTCTTCCAAAAAAGCAGGGAGGGTAAATTGCCTGTCTGGGAATCCTTCTGTGCGGAGTCACTATTTCAGTAGGACACAGATCCTTTCACACTGTTAACTGTTAAACAGAAAACAAAATAAAGCCATTTCCACCCATTTCTGTCATATTTTAGCAGCCTAGACAGTCACTGGGGGGTTAAAAGGGTGGAAAATTGGCCTACAGATCCAACCAAAGCTGGCCGTCTTTGATTTAAGGAGGTCATTTCTTTTAAGACTGACATTGTTGGTTTTTCACAGTATAGTGTGATTTTACTGAGAATCCTGCTCAATGCATTCAGCATTCTTGCTTGTAGGTGGCATTGAGACAAATAAATTGATGATTAGGGAGGTGAATTTGGAAGAGAGGTTTTCTGGTTCACAGCCACTACTGTGCCACCAGTAATTATATTTACCAAAGTAAATGAAACTGTCTTATATTGCTAATGAGTAAGCATCGAGCAACTCCATTTCAGATGGATTTACAGGGTAGCCCCACATCATAAAAAGTACAATCTGTAATGATGTCCTTACACAAGAAACCAAGAAGAAAATGACAGATAACTAAAGTTTTAGTAACTTTATTTTATTTGTCTCCCATCATTCTCCCAGCATGGACCCCAAGACAGCTCACACTAGAGATGAAAACAAAGTGCATCTAAAAATAGGTATAATAATAAAAAGGGTTTTTTAAAAAAAAAATGAATAAACAATCTTCTTAAAGAAACATTAAATTAAAAGAGTTTAAAAGCCATTAAAAGTGATGAGGCAAAAGTGTAGTGTGCGCGCACACACACATTAAAAGATTCTTCCTCAACAATCAGTTAATTGACAAAAGTCAGTCTAAATGAAAATGTTATTGCCAGACAACAGAGAGGAGCCAGGCCAGCCTCTGTGAGACAGAGTTCCATACCCTGACAGTAAGGTCCTGTCTATGTTTCTTCAGTAGACAAGACAGTGACAATGGTGGGACTGAGAGAAACCTCCCCCTCGAGGATCTTAACACTTGGGCAGACTTAAATAGGAGAGATTTTGCTTTCAGAGAGTCTGTAGCCAAGGTGTATATGTGTTTGTAGACCACATTAAACACTTTGAATTCTGCTCAAAAGCAAACCAGTAGTCAATGAAGATTTTGCCAGAAGGGGACAGTATGTTCCTAGTCACCAGTTTAGCCACAATAATTTGGATTTCAGAAATTTCCAAAGAATTTCCAAAAGCAGTCCCACATGGAGTACTTTTCAATAACCCAAATTGGATTTCATGGAGGCATGCATTACTGTGAACCAGGACTGACATCTTCAGGAATCAATACAGCTGATGCAGTAGTTTTAACCATGAATTGCCACTGTTGAAACCTGGGCCTCCAAGCTCAGGACTGAGTCTAAGAGCATACCCAAGCTGCAAACTTGAGATCTCAGGACATGTTATCCCATCAGCACATGTTCCTCTTCTCAGACAATTCAATTTCTGAATTGTTTTAATTTTTTTCACTCCCAAAACATGGGTACTGCAAGGGCCCACCACAGCAATGCCAGTACTTCTGTTCAAAAGTGAGGAATTAATTAGCTCAAAGTCAAGAGGCCTGCGAGAGAGGTATAATTTAACAAGATTTACCACCTATGTTTATGGGGTCCTTGCAGGAAAGAACCAGCCAGGGAGTGTAAATTATAAACTAGAAATATGTTTATTAAGAGAAATTCACACAAGCATGCAAAGGTCCAAGCACTCACACAAGCATACAAGGACTGGCTAAAGGAAAAGGGAGGAAAGTGTGATAGAGGACATTCAGGGACAAGGCTATTATATTTTAGTCCACAGAGCACTGAAGAAAGCAGTGACATGGCTTAGGTAGGCACCTAAGGACAGTTCTTCAGAAATCAAATGGACAGTTTGGCATTCAGAAAGGCAAGAGACTGCACTAAACTGCCTGAAATCAAGGGTACTTATACCCCAAAAATATCCTGTAGATATGAGTGTGAATCACTCTCCCAGTCAAGTGGACAACGGGAGTTACAACACAAACAATGGAGTCCAAACAGTGCTAATGGTCTTAGTGTTTAGATGACAAAAAGATAATGGCTGTTGTAACAGCTGAGTATTGTGGAGAGGTGGGGAAACAATAAGGAAACATCCAGGTGTTCAGGGTCAGAGTTAGGACAATCATAATTTGGTGGGAATTTCCCCTTTCAGCTCTGAGATGTCCAGTTCATGACCTTTGAAGCCTGTTGTCTCAAAAAGGTCCATGCTATTAGATTGAAAATGATCTGGTTCTTGCCTAAGAGGTAGGTGTGGCTGACCTGCCTTGCAGTCTCACGTTTACAGTCAGTAATATGCTTCTTCCAACATGACCTACCAGTCACTTCAGGTTTCATTTATATCAATGCCAATTAATAGTACCAATTAAATAATGTTTGCCAATTAAACCATGCCAATCATGAAGGATGCACAGTGCTGTAAAACCATCTAATCTGACTTCAGACACTGACACCAGACACTGGTTTAAGACTGAAACAGTGTCTTTGGAAAGAAGAAATAGAGGTAAACTGGTGATATCAAACCCCAAAATTCTAGAAACCTCTCCCAGCAGTTTCTTATATATGTTAAACAGATGGGGATAGAAAACTGGGGCTCAAAGGGATCCCTTAGTCCAGGACTGGGCAACTGCAAACAGGGCAGTGGCCACTTTTCCTTCCTTCACCCACTTAGTGAGCTGCAACTATATGTATTAGTGTATCCAAAGTGATGTGATGTCTCTTCTGGATGCCATTTTGGCTGATTTTTTGGCTTTACTAGAAACTCCCAAAGTGCTAACAGGAAGATGCTTGGACCTATCTAACTTCAGGGTTGGATCATCTTAATTGGTGCCCCCAACACCCTGCAGTGGGTCCAAACCCAGTTGTGTCTAAATCCCAATATGGTTCATGGTCATCATGTGAGAGATAAATTCCTGAGCCAATCTTGACAGAAGAATGCCAACATGGATACTGAGGTACCCCAGTACAATGAGTCAAGCAGATTACAAGTCCACTGCTGAGATCAACTCGGCTAGTCCCGGAAGACAAACTGTTGAACAATGGGGTAGATACCAACAGAAGCCCAACTGAGAATGTTACCAAAGAAAGTAAGTTGATTAAAAATATAGCTCAGAGAATGCAAGGAGAGAAGAGGTTGTTCACAATTAACACAAGATAATTATCTTCTTTTATTTCTAACTGGGAAAATGCATGTAAATATACAGTAATTAATTTGCAAGTTCCTTTACCCCATTTTGCCTATGAGTACTTTTCACATTCAGTCATTCTCACAAACACATATGATGGCTATCACTTTTTTCTTTAAAAACTAGAAAAAAATTTAAATTAATCCCATGATTGTACTCCCCCCAAAATGCATCCCTATATTTACAGTAACTTCTCCAGTAAACTGCTTATCAGTTTGATATGTTATAAAAATCCACACATTTGACCATTGAGTTACCTCAAGAGTCATGTTATCTCATAGGATCAAAATAATAACAGTAGATGCAATCTATCAACATCTTCAGGTACTTCACCAGACATTTAGGATTTATGAGCATTTTGTCATTTGGTTTAAATGTACATTCATGAATCAGTTTTGACCCAACTTGGTACTTATACCTAGGTTGTTATGGCAAATATTTCTGTTCAGGTCTGAGAACAAATGGCAAAACCTGCTCCTGCTTTTTTGTTTGTCTTTGTCTTTTTGTCATTGTCTTTGTCTTCATTTTGTTTTGTTTGTTTGTTTTTAATTCTTGGGTTTAGTCTACTTTTCATGGGACCTGGTAAGAAACAAGTTTTAAGAAATGTAATTACTACATATCAAGCATTTGTTTCATTCAAGTCATAGCCAAAATAATCATTCTGGACAATGTTGGGCAAATCCCCCCAGTTTCTGTATAAATACTGGTCTTTATATGATTCACTTCTACTAACTAAAGAGCCAAAATCCAAATCGGAATCTCTATATCACATATCTGTGATATCTGGTACCAGGCTGTGTCTGTGAACTTCTCTGCAGGATCAAGCGGAATTGATGAGAGGAGACACACCAAAACAAAACAAGGTCCAGGCAAAGCAAGATAAAATGAGATAGATAATTGCGATAGAAGAAAATGCAATAGATAGATAACCATGTATAACTGGATAGAAAAATCAGTTATCTAGTCAGAAGTCAGCCCCCACCAAAATAAGCAATCTCACCAGATGAATCACAAGATGCACCTAATGCAGTTTCCTATTTCCAACAGTGATTTCTAAGAGAGAGGTAGGCAACACACCGCCTGTGTCCCCCACTTCTTTTGTGGCTTCTGGTTATCATCACTTTGGGTATAGAAATGTAACTGCTATTGCTATTGTTACCTCTGCTGATTTTACCATCACACTTGCAAAAACAAGTAATTTCCCTAACAAGAAGAAGAAGTAGAAGTAGGAATCAGTGAATGCATGCTTTGTTATCAAGTCAAATCATGCTTCCTACCACCTCTCAGAATTGTATTTGACTTAATAATGACATACACACTCTTTGTGTGTTGCATATTGTATTTTGTTTGCTTTCCTGATGATTCAGTAGTGGCACATGCATCCATGGGTAGAATAGGTTGCAGCTTTGTTTGGGTTGTGAGGAGGAGTTGGGTAATGCAGCCTCCCTATTTCAGAAATTGCCTACTGCTAATGAAGACATTCACAGTCAGGACATGGAGTTGATAGCCTTACTTTCTTTTTTTATTGTCACTGATTGTTATTTAGCTAAAGGCACTTCAAATGCCCCTGAAGAGGGCAGATCCACTTATCTAGATTTAGTTTTGCAAGATTGTCTTCTATAGGTCTGTTTAATCTTTGCTAAAAGACATGTGCCATCATGCCACATCTCCTGGGCCTATATGACCAATACAGCAGAATTTCTGTACATTCTTATGTAGGGGCATACAGTTGGCTTCGGAATGTGCAAAACAAGATTCATTTATGTGTTCATTCAATGTTTAGAGCATGAGTAGAGAATCAGTTGCACTCTAGATGTTATTGTGTTAACCTACAGAATCTACCTTCTCTGACCACTGGCCATATTGATTGGTTAATAAGAGTTAGACTCCAATAGGAACTGAAGGGATGCAAGAGCAATAAAACTAAACTTTTACCAAAAAAAAAAAAAAGCAGAACTGTGTGTCATTTTCTCCATGATATATTTCAGACTATGATGCCCAAAGTCCTTTTCCATTACTGGGCCATGCTGAATGGGGCTTTTGGGAGTTTGAGTCCAAAATAACTAGAAGGTCAAAGCCTGGACATTCCTGTTTTAGAACAGCTTCCCCACACCCTGATACTCCATTAGGCTGGAAAAAAGTGGATTTTTCTAAGTTCTGGAGCCACATTTATCCACTCAAGTGTAAAAAAAAAAGCTAGGGGAAAAAAGAGGAGTCTTTGTGCATTTTAAGAGTAACCGTTTTTTTTAAGCATGAGCTATCATGGATTATAGTCTACTTCACTAGATTACAATCCACTTCCTCAGATATTCTGAAATTGTATACTGCTTCAACTTGTTCAATACCTAAATGGAAATAAAAGTGTTTCCATGACATTTTATCAGAGATTCCTATGTCTAAGTTTGCAGCTAATGCTCCATAAATTAGACTTCAATAAAGTGTGTTACATTTGGTCACTCAATATGTGACTTATCCAAACCATGTGACAAGCATTTGCTCCAGTGTCCCATATTTCCGAACACTTCTGATATTATTTTTGTATTTTGAGTTGCAGTCATGTATTATGGCTTTGTCATGGACTTATGACAACATGGATTGTTACTGTTTAAATCAGTCTGTATATCTAATATACATAGCCAAATGGTAAAACAATAAAAACAAAACAAAAAATATCAAAACTGGGGGAAAGGAAGAATCTTTTTTTCGGCTTGTAGTAAGATGTAGTTGCTTGCAGTTTATGACACTAAGCCATAATGCTGTTTGTTTTGGTTGTTTATGTAGTGATTCAGTTTAGAGCCTGTGGTCCTTTTCACACAGCATTTGCCATGTGAAAGGGTGCCCAAAGCGTGGCGCGATTGTGAGGAACGATCTGCATGATGCACTCACAATTGTATGATGCTCCAGGGTTGGGCAGGCCGCACTTGCGCACTTTTTCATTTTTGGCTTTCAGCTGAAAATGGTGCACAATCGCACATTGCTCCAGGGCCCCGTGCACACTTGCCATGCATGTGGAGCCTCTGGAGCCAAGGCGGTTGTGCTTCCTGCCCCAGCGCAGCCTGGGAAACTCCCAGGCTGCGCTGCAGAAGGAAGAGGCGGGGCTCTCAAGCTGCCTGCCCAGAAGCAGGCAGCTTGTATGGAGCTGAAGTAGCAGGGACACGTGAGCCTCTCTCTGGAGGTCGCTCATGCGATCCCCGCACCCCAGTGCCAAAAAAAGGTAAGCTGCGGAAAGGGCCTGCATTTCCACAATGAGACCCAAGGCAACTTACAATAATTTAAAATAAAAGTTTAGTTAACATGTCATATTACAAAAATTAAAAAAAAAAGCAATAAAACAACAGCTCTCTTAGAAATACATTGTTAAAACATTTGGAAATATATTTAAAATATAACTGAAACTGTGTTAAGATAAGAACACAGCTCACCACTTACAAACATTGTTCTGTCAGGCAACTGAAAATGAAAAGCTCGCCTAAAGAGAAAGGCCTTAATTTGCCAGCAGAAAGAGAGCAGAGAGGGGGTTAGCCAGACCTGTCATGCAAACCAATTCCACATCCTGGGAACAACCACTGAGAAGATTCTCTTCTGAGTGTTTCCCAAACATGCTTGTGAGGTGGTGAGAGTGTGAGAAAGGCCAGTCCTGAAGATATAGAAATTCAGGCCATCTTGGATAGGGTAATATGGCCTTTCAGATAGCCTGAACCCAAGCTGTGTAGAGTTTTAAATGTCATAATCAGCACTTTCAGTTCTGCCTGGAAATGGAGCAGTCTCCAGAGAAGTTGTTTCAACAGCAGTATTATGTGATCTCTCTAATGAGCCCTGGTTAGTAGCCTCGCTGCAACATTCTGAATCTGCTGAAGTTTCCTAACAGTTTCAGAAGGCAGCCCCGTATTGAAGTCATCATAACATTAGGAGAGGGACAGGTTGTAGCTTCAGTTAATGCCAAGTGATATGTTTGGTAGGAGTGTGAGGAAAATACATCAGATTGACATTTTAAAGGATGGCTTTACCATCTTAAAAACAATACTTTGTGCCATCCCTTACTTTATCTCTGATTTGCAATTGTCGAATGTAGTAAAGATTTATTTTTGTTGTTGCTGTTCAAATGAAATTGAAGGCTGCCCCACACAGAATGCTGGGCAGGGTTAGTACAGCTTTGGTTTATATTTCATTTAAAATAAACTGGATGGTAGCTTTGGTGTTCAGCTACACATTTTGATCAATGTCCATGAGGTTGGCAGCCATGGGTATGAATAGATGTCCCAGTAGTATGTCAAAAATGATAAAATTAAAAACCTGACTAAGCAGGGACACAAGCCAGATGCTGAAGCCTTCATACTGGTTTGATTGATTAAATACTTTTAAAATGCCTTTAAAACTGTCAAAACAAGGCTACAATGCAGGAGAAACAGATATCTATTTACAACAATAAAGCATTAATTCAAATTTTAAATGATCAGAATGCTTTTCTAATGTGAAAAGGGATGCCACGTAGAGGAAGGATGGGACTTGTTTTCTGCTGCTCCAGAGACCAGGACAAGGAGCAATGGATTCAAGCTGCAGGAAAGGAGATTCCACCTGAACCTCAGGAAGAACTTCCTGACAGTCAGGGCTGTCCGGCAGTGGAATATGCTGCCTCGGAGTGTAGTGGAGGCTCCTTCCTTGGAGGTTTTTAAGCAGAGGCTTGATGGCCATCTGTCGGGATTGATTTGAGGGTGTTCCTGCATGGCAGGGGGTTGGACTGGATGGCCTGTGTGGTCTCTTCCAACTCTGAATTTCTATGATTCTATGAAACTCAAGAGAATTCTACATATAAAGATCATATGTAACACTCTGATGCCTACAGAAAAATGATAGCTGGGACTAAAAAGTATCTTATCAGACCTATTACAAACATAATGATCTCTGCCCAATTGAACTGGGAATACCATTCCAGATGTCATTGGACTGCAACTACCATGGTGCCTCATTATTAGCTATGCCAAAAGGGGCTGATGAGCATTGCAGGTAACAATTTTGATATGGTCACATTTTCCTCACCACTGGGAGCAAAATCTATAGGAGAGTCCGTGCAACTCCTTTCTTCCCTTCCCCACGGCATACTGTAAAGTTTCCATGGTTACAGTTTTTGGCAAAGATTTTACATCACAGTCTACATTTTGTAATTTTATGAATCTGTAACTACATTGCAGAAACACTGAAACTCTGTTAGAGAAATGTAAAGATGTGCAACTGGGCAAGGTGTTCCAATGGTCGTTGGGCACTTTGGAGGTGCCTCATAGACTTTTTATGTGTACTGGGGGCTTATTGTACCTTAGGTAGTATTTCCAACATGAATCAGTGCCAGATGCACATTGGGCCATTACACATGAGTAACTCCATTGCCTACCATTGCACAAGGGACACCTATATGTAGTATCATCCCGGCAACCCAAATAACAATGAACAATATAAACTACTCATTCCTAATTCCAGCAATTGTAAACCCATTTATGAAGATATGAAGTAAAGGTCTGTTGTTATGTTGTGACATAGGGGAGCCAGAAAAGAGATTGATGCACAAAGAGACCAATGCAGAATGGAACCAAAGCACATTGGTCCTATGGTACATCAGTCACATTGTGAATTAGGACACTGGCTTGGGAATGCCGATGCACACTGACATACACTTGCTGGTGTCCAATTAGGCATCTTTGCAATTCACTAATAGGGTTTCTTAGTGCTTCTGCTACATAGCTTCTTCTTGTTGTGTGCCTTAAAGTTGTTTCTGACTTATGGCAATCCTAAGGTGAACCTATCACAGGGTTTTCTGGAACTGAAAGTTTGTGACAGAGCCAAGATCACCCAGTCCAGGGTCATAGTCCAACACTCAAATCACTACACCACATGGACTCCCTGCTATACAGCTAAGTGTATGTAAAGTTATGTAAGGTACGTTGTGATAAAGGACTCCAGCCAATCTAGTATATTTTTTCTTATGTATGCCTATCCACCACTGTCATGTCCCCTCTTCCACATCTCTGGAGCCACCCTACATTACACGTCCAGGGATTTTTTAAAAAATGAAATACGTAAACCCGGAATAAATTAATGAGAATATATTGAAGCATGTCTAATTATACTGTCTACTTTTTTGGAGAACACATGATGATGTAAGTCATAGAAAGAGCAGCTTTGGAATCAACCTTTTAATAAATGAGAAGAATCAATGTATTTGACAGTCACATACCTGTCATATGCCCAATTGCTTGATATGGACAATCTTCTGTAAAGCAAACACATCTACAGTTGCTATCTCTACAGTGTAATGCATGTTGTTCATTAAAGATACATTTTGATGTAATGATTTAACTCTGTTCAGTCATCTGTTTTTATAAACTGTCTCATGTTAGCATCTAGAGGACAAAATGTATATCAAACACACAGTTGAAAGAAGTTAAGGAAGTTAAATTAAAAGCAATACAATTCCTTTGATATAACATTAAAAGTATAGCACTGAGATCTTCCAGATTGGCCAACAGGAAAATGTGAACTTTTTTTTTTAAAAGAAACTAATGTAAGTGAATTTAAAACTGCTGGGTACAAAGATACCAGTTATTTGAAATCAGCAATTTGAATAGATTATGCTCTACCACTAAGCTGCATTTGCAGTGAGTAAATGAATGAGATATCTCTTTCTTTTTATTGTATCCAGTTGCCCTTGCATAACTTCTGGGGCCCTTTTCGCAAGGGCTTTCTGTCACGCAACAGCCCCGTGAGCCTTGCGGGAGTGGGAGCGTCGCTCTGCACGACGCACTCCCACTTCCGCCGCGCTCACGGGGCTGCAGCGGCGCGATTGCGGGTTTTTTGATTTTCGGCTCAAAGCGAAAATCACCCGCGCTCGCGCAACGCTCCCGGTGCCCAGGCGCACTTACCTCCTGTGCGGAGCGTCGGGGAGGCGGCTGGGTCGCGCTTCCTTCCCTCCGCCCCTGCGGAAGGAAGGGGCGGGGCGCTAGCGTGACGGATGCGACACCTCCTGCTTCACGCACGCGGGGGGGATGGACACAACACCTCCTGCTTCGCGTGCACGGGGGGGTGGACGCGTGAGCCTCCTGCTTCGCGAGGGGGGGCGGACGCGCAAGCCGCCGCCGCCTCCAGGAGGCTGCCGCTTCCCCGCTCGTTCCTTCGCCTGCGGAAGGAAGGAGGGGGAAGCGGCAGCCTCCCGGAGAAGGCTTCTCGCGCGAGCCACCTCAATGCGAAAAGGGCCTGGGAGTCAACAAGCACAAGTGATACCTAACCTAGTTAAGTTGTTAAGAGTTGTAGAATGATTTGCACAACAACTAGAGAAATGGCTTTTGTAAAGACTACTGGAATAAGTTATGAAATACTATGTAAAAATGATGTTGGATGTTAGCAGGCACTTTGCAGTTGTGTTCCATTCTACATAAACTTTTTACTGAACAAACAGGATCAAAGGCCTAAATCCAGTTTCTACTTCCAACTGGAGTAAGCTCACTGAATGAATGGAAACTTAGTTAAGACAAAACATATGTATACTCAATTTACTCAGTAGGCCTCCTCTAGTTGGTTTAAACAATTAGATTCATGACATAGGCTTGGGCCCTTACACAGGCATGAAAACAAGGAGTAAAAGCTTTGGCACAGGTGCAATGACACTACCAGACACAACTCTGAGATGCCAACTTAATGAAGATCTCCAGATTAATGATTATGAATATTAATATCTTTAGTCTTAAAGCCTTTCCTTCCGTAATCCATATAATTTGCAAGATACTACAAATAGTCCCATTGTACTGTCACATCTGGAAATTGCATCTGGAAATTGCATAGTAACTCTCTAAAGAAATCTGTTTGGGCAAAGACAAGCCATGTTATTCATTTGTGTATTAACAAGCAGAAAAGTGTCTGGCTTATTGCACATTGGCTTATTGCACCATTGTACACTCATCTATAAAAATGCTTTTTGTTACAATGCAGCTCCAAGTCACAGTTGTGCATTCCATGCACACACTGTTATAAATAAGTGGACTTACTTTTTATCTTGTACTTCATTCAAAAGATACCAGAATGTTAAATCAATTTAACAACTCTCTTTGAAATGCAGAATAATTATGGCCATATGATAAGATGACAGAATTGCACCAATCAAAATGACTGCAGAATCTAATATCTTTATAGACGAAGAAAAATATGAAGTATGACACAAGCATCTATTCAGCAAAATAAATTTTTCACATGAAAAGAAAGAGGAAAAGAGACATACTGAGTGACACTTCTATTTTTCTATTTAAGAATCTCATTAAATGCATTGGATAGATGGCTCAAATGGAAGGAGAAACATGCTAGGTACAATAAGGCCTTGTCAAATTCTGTGGCCTATCATTGCCCTACACACACACATACACACACACACATAGGGGGAGAGAGAGAAAGAGACAGAGAGCGCACATGCTTTGTATACAAAAGGTCCCAGCTCCATTCTCCAGGTAGCTAAGAGAAATATTTTTGTCTATGCTAGAAAGATAGACTATGTCAATCACCACAGACAATTCTGAGCTAAATACTTGGTCAGAATCTGTCCCTTCAGGGACTGTTGTATAATGTCTCATGATTCCACAGGTCTAATTTTAATCTGTTCTTAATTTGGTTCTTACTATGTTCTGTTCTTACTTTGCTCCTAAGTTTCTAGAGGCAATGCAAAGTTTGAATTTTGTTCTTGTGCTCCACCCATGTAGAGGGCAGGCAGAGCAAAAGATTTGTAAATTAAATAAATTAATAAATATGCAAATAAATGAACCACCCTTTGTGACTTTGAAAGCAAGAGAAACAAATGGGAGAGCTTGGGCCTCAAAAAAGTTAACTGCACTTTAAATGCTAAGGGGCCATTAGAAGTCGGTCATGACTCAGATTGGAAATGCCCCAGGTTAGATTCATGTATTCTCTCAGCCAGCCTTGCTTTGGGCTACATAAAACAAGAACAATCTGAACTCATCCTCTCTATAAAGACTGGAGAAAAGCATTACTAAAACCATGTAAGAGCCATAAACCATAAATGCAGAGGGCTCCCAAAGGAATTTGAGGAAAGCACCTTTGGAGAAAAATAGATATTCCACTCCAGTGCATGAATAGCTTTGGGGAGTGCTTTTCACTCACACTGGGCTTCGTATGTGGAGAGATTTGATGTGCCACTTGTTACATAGTGACCCTCTTTATGAGCAGTGGGATTACTGAGTATAGCATGAGGTAATAAATCCCCTTTACATCTATTCTCTTTGCATAATTTAGAAAGCAGAGAATCACAATATAGTTGGGAGATATTACATTGCAGTAAGGGACTGCAGTTGTTGGAGAAGTTAACCTAAGCTACCAGGTTGTTCAGTAATAGAAACAAAGGTATACAGAGATACAGATGTGGATAGAGACATTCTTTCACATAATACTATCTTGCTTTGCACACAAGTGAGACATTCAGTTGCCTAACACTAGACCTCTGCTGAGGGCCAAACTTTTGGGGATGCATACCAGAAGTTGAGTCCAAATTATGAAATAGCAATACTCCACTGCAGATGGCATCACATATGTAGTCTTTTTGGCTATGCTATCCGTTTTGTTCAGTAGTGAGTTTTGCAAAGCAGTGCTCCACTAGAGAGTCATAAAGAAATTTTGTTGCTATGTGTCTTCAAGTCATTTCTGACTTATGGTGACCCAAAGGCAAACTTATCATGTGGTTTTCTTGACAGAATTTGTCTAGAGAGGGTTTGCCCTTGCCTTCCTCTGAGGCTGAGAGTATGTGACTTGGCTAAGATCAACCAGTAGGTTTCTATGGCTGAGCATGGATTTGAAACCTGGTTATTCAAGTGTCCTAGTCCCAAACCACTACAACATTCAGACTCTACAAATACATTTAACTATTGGGGATGTGCCTTGCATTAATCTGAAATCCAAAGTTCAGGCAGAACTGGGTCTTTTCTACAGGTGCTTCACAAAGTGACAGAAGTTTTCATCCAACATTAAAAAACAAAGTTGTGTCCACTTAAAAAATCATTTAAGTTTATTTTATACATTTATTAATGATATAGTCAGCCCTCCACATTTGTGGGTTTCACTTTTGTAGATTTGATTATTCATGGATTATTTGCTGTCACCTCCACTGCTGCTCTACGCCATTTTTAATAGGGATTGCAAACCTTGTGAGACTGAGAAACTGTGAATGAGGCTTGTAAGTCCCTATTAAAAATGGTGTGGGACAGCAGTAGAGGTGGCAGTAAGCCACCCGCCCTCCACCCACTTCTGCCTTGTGAAGGAAGCCTGATGCCCCAAAGGAATCCGTGACAGGTTGAATATGGTGATCATACCTTTTATGTGTGTTGAATATGGTTTTGGAAGGCCTATTCATGGTTTTTCCACTTTCACGGGGGTCCTCTGAATGTGGAGGGATGACTGTATTTCTATATTGCTTCCCAGCCCACAAAACCCACTGAGGTGATGAACAAAAACGAAGAAGTAAGAACAATGAAAACACTCCAAAGATTAAAAACTCTTGAAAAACACATTCCTTTAATTTCCTTAAGGAAGGAGTTTGGGTAAGGAGTTCTGAAGTGTAAGACTCCAGAAATATTTTAAGTCTGTCACCAAGCATCTTCTTATGGAAAATGTCAGAGTGTGGTGGAGGAGGGAGAGGAGTGGGGTTGAGTGACCGATAAGCCCACATCTTGATTCTAGAGTATGTTTTATGAAGGCATTTTCATTACTTTGGGTGAGAGATTATGATTTTGACAGTTGTTTCCTCCTTGCTAATGCCAGCATGGGTCACTGTTTCAAAAAGAACTTTGAAATGGTTTTCAAGCATCATAATTCCCTGCCCTGCACCTGTCCCTCAGATACCTGCAGTTTTGTGGCCTCAGAGCACTGCTGTGATGTGTCCCATCTTCATAAATTTTCCCTCAAACCAAAGGAAATATAAGGAGAAAGTTAATAAGCCTCCCTAGGTTTGTTCCACAGGGCCACTTCCATGCTGTTTTTCATTTTCATACCCTGCTCCACAAGGAACACAGGGAGATTAAGCATGTCCTTTGGGAGAGCTATCTTCCAAATGATAAGGCTGCTCTTGCACAAACATTTCTGCACATATTAATTTAAAAGCTGGCATCTCTGAGGCTCTCAAAAGAGACAGGTATTCAGACAAATTCTTCTACTTCCCAAAGACCAGAGCATTATACAAAAAGGCATGCTGCAAACAGGTCCAGTCCAAATAACTTATATCTAAGGTTGAACGTGAATCTTATAAATAGCCCAAAAAACCTGAATACAGAGATGTTTAACTCTTGTAGATGAAATCAAGTATTATGTTATCTCAAGCCCTGGAAAAAGAAAATGGGCCAGACCAACCTAATTCAGTGAGAGCGGAGCAGAGCTTTGGAAATTAGGCTGTAAAAATATATCTGGTAATTAATAGTGGTGTATCTAGCATAAACAGCACCTAGGGCAGGTATGGAAGTTGTGCCTTACCTTCTTATCCCCACCCTCATCCCCATCTCTACATGCATGGCTTTTTGTGCCCCCCCCCCCGGCATTAGCACCTGGGTATGTGCCTTATTTGTCCAACCATAGATATGCCTCTAATAATTAATGGAAGTGAGCTACTGGCTCAACAGATAGTTCCATTGAGGAAATGTGGCTCCTTGGATCACTTTCTGTACTTTCATGATGAGGGACTTCTGACAAAAGGGACTTCTAACTTAGTAGCCATTTAACCACTTCATTTGGTGCCTTCAGGATTGTATTCTTATGAGTGGTATATGTTGTTTAGGATTTTAATTTTACTGTTTATATTGGTTCACTGGCCCCCATTTCATAATTTTTTTAACTATCTTGCAAATATACAATGTTTTCAAGAAGATATTGGTTCATAAAGCATAGTTGGGACTAAGGCATAAACCTTTCAGCAAATCATTGCATTCTGAAGGGCAACTGTGGGATAGTGTTGAATTAAACAACCCAGAAACAGTACGAATGTTGTGACTGGTATCCCAAGAAATGGATGTCAGCTTCAGCTCACTTTTTGTAGTTTTAGATCTTTGAAATTGATAGAACTCCCAACATCTTTATCTGAATAACAATTATTTTTCAAAAAATGTAGAACTGCTATGAACTTATTTGTAGCTCTTAGCTGTTTTCTTTTGCTAACTTCCAAATAGGAATTTATATAAACTGACATCAGCCCAATATTGAACACGTCTGTATACCAAGTCGTGTTGGACGTGACATATCATCATCTCTAGATGTTGGAGGTTTCTTTCCCCATGGAAATTGAACAAGTAGTTTGGACATCAACTGAGTTTCATACAATGACTGAACATTTTTGGTTTAGAACGTGGATTGTGTTATTTCACAGTTGCAGTTATCCCAGGATTTAACATTTTTGGCACCAAGAAGAGAATTTCGGAGCAGGGATGAAAAGAAAACCTTGCACATCAAAGACTATCCCATGGCCTATGATTAAAAGAATCTTTCAAGTGAACAGAAAAATGTGACTGGCTATGGTAATCATAGATAAAACCTTTTTTTTTTTCTTTCAGAGACACCTGAAATCTCCTACAGACTATTCCACAGCACACAAGTGTCATCTTAAGACCTCATCTTTCAAATTCTGGGCTTGGTAGCAGAAATGGTTTGAGAAAGCTTTAATGATGAATAGTCTTGTACTAGAATGAAATATATTTAGAGCCTCTACATCTTATACTTTAGTATTCCATCATAAGGGAGGGGGCAGAACATTTGAAACAGCAGAATGATGAAAACTATCAGTTGAACTAGAAGTCCTGATATCTACAATTGGTAGTAATAAAAATATGACAGAATTCTAGTTATATAGTGATCTAGATGGTGTGTGTGTGTGTGTGTATCCCTGGTATAATAGTGATGATGATGATGGTGATGATGATGATGATGACAACAACAACAACAACAACAACAACAACAACATTTATTTATATCCTGCCTCTCCCAACGGATCGAGGCGGTACTACAGCAATACATCAAATACATTTGGGACCGTTGGCCCTCATGATGCTTGGGGATTCAGCTCCCACAAGCTTCATCCAGCATATCCAAAGGTAAGGGATTAGAAGAATTATAGTCTCAAACATCTGAAGAGTCAGAGGTGTTACATCAGTGACTTATAGTCAGTAGCACTTAGAGGTAAAACATCCTCAGGTGATGAGTTTGGAATGATGTTAGCTTTAAAAATGGTACCTCTCTATCGTCGCTAGATTGGAAAGAGGGGTAACTTATTTAAGTGGGATGCTAGTGGGATTAAGTAGCACTATGTTTTACTTGTTGTTGCTCACTCCATCACTATATGCTTTTAATATATCAGTCCTATTCAACTAAGGACTATATATATATATATCCCTGATGTGAAGAAAGCAGGGGAGAAATGTTCTCCTACAAATAATAATACTACAACCCATAGAACGCAGGATCATCTGTTCAAGATGAATGGTGAAGAGACAGGAGATAGATAAAAATAGATAAAATTTGCAACCTGGACAGGATGAATCACAAGGTGCTGTATCCCTGGGGCCAAAATTCACGATGTAACAGACAGGCTAAAAGACTCGTCAAGCCTACTGATCATAACCCCCTCCTTTTGATTCATGTGGGAACCAATGACACAGCTTTCAGCATATCACAAAGGATTATGAGGCTACGGGTAGGAAACTGAAGGACCTTGGTATACAGGTCATAATTTAATCTCTCCTCCCTGTTGAGGGACGTAGCCCACGAAAGGAGAGAAGAGTAGTGGAGGTGAACAACTGGCTTCACAGACAGTGCCACCAGGAATGATTTGGGTTTTTAGACCACAGTCTGCATTTTTGCAAAGATGGTCTTCTGGCAGTATACACCCACAGGAGGGTTTTAAACTGAGTTCAGATGGGGAGGGAGACAATATTATTCAGGGCAGGAATTCAGCAAGTGCTGGGCAGAAAAGGCCAAATGTTGTAGATAGAGTAGGCCAAGTAGTGCTAGAGTTCAACAGTTGGAGGAAAAGCAACTTTAGTAAAGGGTATTTGTGAAGGGCACATGGTCTTAAATGTCTCTACACTAATACACAGAGCATGGGAAATAAACAAGATGAACTAGAATTCTCAATGCAACAAAATAAAAATGATATAATAGGCATCACTGAAACCTGGTGGGATGAGTCTCATGATTGCAATGTAGTAATAGGGGGGTACAACCTATTTTAGAGAAATAGGCCAAACAAGAAAGGAGGAGGAGGAACTTTATATGTCAAGGATGTTTTTACCTGTGAAGATATCCATGACTTAAATCCAGGTTGGGAGCATCTGGGTAAGAATTAAGGGAGCGAGAAACAACAGGGATGTCGTTGTGGGGATATACCACAGACCTCCAAGCTAGCCTGATGATTTGGATGATACCTTCCTGAAGCAGAAGACTGCACATTGTTACCCTGTTTTCTGGGGGTCCCGGGAGGGACACCTAAATGCGCTTTCAATTATTAAAAGATGGAGAAATTAGCCAAGAGCACACATTAGCAATGTAGGAGGCAGGGCAACGGAGCGAGATCTTTATCCCAGTGTCTACGGGGTCAGGCCAAGTCAAGGAGCAAACAGGATTGAAACAATAATTGTGATCTTTATTAAAATACAGTCAAACAGTTTATGCAGCACACTCATGCAGAGAACTAAAGAAATAAAGGTTGAAGTGGGATAGAGGGATTTTTAGAGGAGTTGTTGGTTTGGGTGACACTACACCTGTCCTGAAGCCCGGGTAGTCTGAAGATTGAGTTCGGAGATATGGAGTCTCAGTATGTGGGACTGAAGGGAAGGCTCACCAAGCAAAGCAGCAGCAAGGCTGGATGGAAAGAAGCTCACAAAGTCAGCGGTTTATATAGGGGGAAATGTAGCCACAGGCTAGTCCGTACTTGAGGAAAACAATGAGTTTCGGACTGGAGACAAAGCCTTCGAAAGGTCAGAATTTAGCATGATTGAGTTAAGTCCGAATTGGCAAAGAAGTAGACAGTATGCAAACACAGAGTGCTTGACAGATGAGGATTCTCCTAATCAAGCCTCCTGCTGGGGGCAGGGAATTCTTTGTAAGTAGTGTGCATACATAATAGAGTACATGCCTTTGAGGTCTCCTGAAGCAGCGGGATGGCTATTTCTGGCCAGCCTGTATTGTGTTGGAATATTATAGCGATTAGTGGCCATGCCTGTCTGCAAGCTTGTCCAGGGGACCTTGCTGACACGTGGAGAGGGATGGTAGAAGAAAGCCAAATCATTGATATCAGAGTGATATCTAACATCCCACAAATCCGGACTAGCAACTGCAGTAGCAACATTCAAAAAGGAGAGATGTAGTAGTAATCGGAGATTTCAATTATCCTGATATATGTTGGCAGTCAAACTCTGCCAAGAGCACAATGTCCAAGAAGTTCCTCACTTGCCTTACAGACGGTTTCTTTGGCCCTTTCCACATGGGGTAATTAAAACGGGGTAGTACGACCTCTAACGGAGGTCTTCTACACTGTGGGGTGCGCTGTGTCGTATATAATTTTTCAGTTCCACACCTCAATTTGCACAGAGACGCCTCCAACTGTAGTTGTGTGCGCTTTTTAAAAACCTGGAAAAATGTGGGTTTTTTTCCCCCCGAGGCGTGCTATCGCGTACATGCTCATTTGTGTAGAAGTGCAGATATGCGCTGATTCGCCCATGAGATCAACAGAGAGCGGGCTGTGGGCATGGACAGCTTCAATGGTTGTTCCCGCCCCACAAAGAACAGGATGGTGTCAAATCAATTCCATCACACCCTTGTTTGTTTGTTTTGCTAATGAGCCTCTCTATCTCTCTCTTTCTCTCTTTTTGCGTGTTGTTTTGTTTGTTTGCTGCCTCTCCCTCTCTCTCTCTCTCCCATCTCCTCGCCTGTGCCTATCACTCGTGTGTTTGTGCACCGCGGTGGGTTATGGAAATGGCGGTGGATCTGTAGCTAAGGGTAATCCTGTTTTTTACTTCCTCCATCTTCAGAGAGCAGGGTGAGCCTGGGACAACTGGTCAAACCCCGAGAAACTGATCCAGCAAACTCACTCACTCGTGCACACACGCACACACACACACACACACACACACACACAGAGACTCTCACCCGCTCGTGCACGCGCACACACACACACACACACACATGCAGGCAGGCAGGCACGGGCAGGTGCGTGGAGATGTCGGCCTCCCCTCGCCCTCCCAGGCGCCCAGAGCCAGAGAGAGAAAGAGAGAGAAAGAGGCGGGAAGGGGGGAGCGTGTGAGCCAGAGAGGGAGCGCGAGCGGGGGTGACATGGGAAAACACGGACTCTCTCTCTCTCTCTCTCTCTCCGTGCTTGGTGGAGCCGCTCAGCGGACTCGGCAATCAATTACAGGACAAGTGCTCTGCCGCTGCCGCTGCTTTCCCAGCAGCCACACACGCAGCCTCTTCTCAGCTTTCCTTCCTTCGCCAAAGGCTCTTAAGGTTTTTTCACCACTCAGAGGTGCCATTCAGATGCCAGATTACTGAGCCGACTTAACAAGAGAAGGCAGTGCCTCCCCACAGCCACTTGGCATTTTTCTCTTTCCTCTCTACTTGCCCCCCTCCCTGGATGAAAAGTGAGGACTCCTCACACACACACATTGAAAAGATGACTGAGCAGCCCCTTCCCCTCCCCTCCCGCCCCACATCCCTGAACCCCTTCCTCCCTTCAGGGGAAATCCGGAGCAGAACTCCGGGTTTCCCCCAAATCACTCCTGCTTTCTGGGGGGGATGGAGAGGAGGAGAAGCCTCGACTGCCCCGGCGGCCCCCAGGACACATCGCAGCCCCTTTTTTGGGGGGCACTGACAAAATCAGCCCACAAGTTGCAACCACCCTATTGCCCAGGTTCCCAGGGATATTAAATAAAATTCCAAAACCAGAATCTTTTCATTAATATAAATATAACAATTTCAAAAATAAAACTTCTGTAATGTTTCTATCGAACGTCCTGAAACAAAAGATAACATGGAAGTCATAGTGTCCTTCCTGTTCTTCCTGTCATTTGCGCCCTGAATCACAGCCAATCACAGCCGAAGGGGGCGAGGTAAGGAGACTAGCGGGAGTGGCCATAGAAGAAATAGTGTGGATCTATTAACCCACGCTAGCCCGATTCACCCTAGAGCCATGTGGAACTTTGTAAGTAAAAGTCTGCGTTAGCGCAGACTCAGAAAAAAATGTCAGGGAGCGTCGCAGAGCGATTCCCTCACCTCATGTGAAAAGGGTCATTGTCCAGAAGGTAAAAGAGGCAACAAGCAGATCAACTATAATACTGACCAACAGGGATGACCTTGTTAATAGAGTGGAAGTGGTGAGATCCTTAGGTGGGAGTGACCATGTTCTATTGGAATTTGTCATTCAGTGAGAAGGGGAAGCCAAGTGTAGCCAGACATGCATTCAAGACTTTAAAGAAGCTGATAACTTAGGGAATTACTGGCTGAAATTCTGTGGTCAAGAACACTGAAAGAGAAGGGAGTTCATGATGGATGGGAGTTTCTTAAAAGTGAGATACTGAAAGCAACATTTAAAACTGCTCAAGTAAGGAGGAAAAATGAGGCATGTCTAAAGAAACCAAAATGGTTGACTGAACTAAGTGCTAAAAGCTCAGCTGAGCTAAGTGTTAAAAGAAACATGTACAAGAAATGGAAGAATGGGGAAATCATCAAAGAGGAATTCAAACAGATAGCCAGGATATGTAGGGAGAAGGTCAGAAGAGCTAAAGCACATAATGAACTCACAGTTGCCAGAGAGATTAAAAACAATAAAAAGGGCTTTTTTAGATATGTCCTCAGAAAAAAAGAAAAGGAAATGATAGGGTCACTGTGTGGATGAGATGGCTGAATACTAACAGGGAGAGGAGAAAAGGCAGAACTACTCAACACCTTCTTTGCCTCAGTTTTCTCCCAAAAGGAAAGAAGTATTCAACCTGGGGTGGGTGGGGAGCAGGTGAGGAAGTGGGGGAAATGCAGCACAGAATAGGTAGAGAAGTAGTACAGGAATACTTGGTGACTCTAGATGAATTCAAATTTCCAGAGCCAGACGAATTACATTCAAGGATATTAAAAAAACTGGCAGAAGTAATTTTGGAACAACTTGCAATAATCTTTGAGAATTCTTGGAAAACAGAAGAAGTCCCAGAAGACTGGAGGAGGGCAAATGTCCCCATCTCCGAAAAGGGGGGGGGAAGAGGACCCAAATAATTATTAGTCAGCCTAACATCAATACCCGGAAAGATTCTAGAACAGATCATTAAACATTCAGTTTGTAAGTACTTAGAAAGCAGTGCCGTGATCATTAAAAGTCAATATGAGTTTCTCAAAAATAAGTCATGCCAGACTAATCTCATCTCTTTTTATGATAGAGTTACAAGCTTGATAGATGAAGAGAATGCTGTGGACATAGCATATCTTGATTTCAGTAAGGCCTTGACAAAGTTCCCTATGATGTTCTTGCAAAGAAGCTAGTAAAATACGGACTGGATAGTGCTACTGTTAGATGGATTTGTAATTTGTTGACTGACTGAACCCAAAGGGTGCTCACCAATGACTGCTTTTCATCCTGGAGAGAAGTGACTAGTGGGGTGTCACAGGGTTCTGTCTTGGGCCCAGTACTATTCAACATCTTCA
This sequence comes from Ctenosaura bakeri, assembly GCA_948474755.1. Classification (NCBI taxonomy): domain Eukaryota; kingdom Metazoa; phylum Chordata; class Lepidosauria; order Squamata; family Iguanidae; genus Ctenosaura; species Ctenosaura bakeri. The sequence continues at coordinate 126,138 of CAOLHI010002971.1, forward strand.
TCAATAACTTGGATGAAGGAGTAGAGGGCATGCTGATCAAAGTTGCAGATGACACCAAATTGGGAGGGATTGCTAATACACCAGAAGACAGGATCAAAATTCAAAGTGACCTTGACAGAGTGGAGAGCTGGGCCAAAGCGAACAAAATGAATTTCAACAGAGAGCAATGTAAGGTCCTACCCTTAGGCAGAAAAAATGGAATGCACAACTATAAGATGGGGGACATGTGGCTGGATAATAGTACATGTGATAGAAATCTAGAGTCTTAGTGGACCACAAGCTGAACATGAATCAGCAGTGTGATGCCGCATCCAAGAAAGCCATCGTGATTCTTTTTGGCATCAATAGGAGTAATGGTGTCTAGATCAAGGGAGGCAATAGTACCACTCTATTCTGCTTTGATCAGACTCATCTGGAATACTATGTCCAGTTCTGGGCACCTCATCTCAAGAAGGATATTGACAAGCTAGAATGCATCCAGAGGAGGTTGACCAAAATGGTGAAGGGTCTGGAAGCCATACCCTATGAGAAGCGGCTTAGGAAGCTGAGTGTGTTTAGTCTGCAGAAGAGGAGGTTAAGAGGGCACATGATAGCCATGTTTAAATATTTGAAACGATGTCATGTTGAGGAGGGAGTAGGCTTGTTTTCTGCTGCTCCAGAGACTAGCACAAGGAGCAATGGATTCAAACTATAGGAATAGAGTTTCCACCTAAACCTCAGGAAGAGCTTCCTGACAGTCAGAGCTGTTTGACAGTGGAATATGTTGCCCCAGAATGTAATGGAATCTCCTTCTTTGGAGGTTTTTAAGCAGATGCTAGATGGTCATCTGTTGGGAACTCTTTGATATGTGTTCCTGCATGGCAGGGGTTGGACTGGATGGCCCCCGTGGTCTCTTCCAACTCTATGATTTTCTGATTCTATACAGCATATAATTAAACTGTGACATTCATTGCTGAGAAATATTCTCATTGATGTATTATTTATTAATTTATGTATTCCTTTTCCTCAAAGGTGAGATGCATAATCAGACCACATAACAACAAAAATTCAATCTTTGAGGAGGCACATTCCTTTCTTGAGGTCTTGCACATAAGCTGCAGAGGCTTAAGAAGAACACTACAGCACAGCACTGTATTGTGGGATCCAGTGGTCAGTTGCTGGCTCATCTTTGAAAGCAAAATCAGGAGTCAATCCAGTTCCTCCTCAAGTAAAATATCTGGTGATTTTGAGGGGAAGCCACATGAGTTTAATCTAAACTACCAAAATTTCTCAGAAGTGTTCCTCAAGTTATGTTCAGTCACAACAAATGGGAAACACAAAGATAATATTGATTTCCCTTCTCCTTTGTTTTCCTTGTTTCCCTTTATTTTATTTTATTTTATTTTATTTATATCCCTCCTTTCTTCCAATATAGGACTCGAGACAGACAAAACATCTCAATAGTTTTATGGGAAGCTGAAAGAGTTTAAGTTCAGAGAATAGTAATGAGTATGATAAGAGGCATGGAGAATAAAATATATGAGGAGAGGTAGAAGGATCTGGGCATTTTGAGCTTGTTGAAGAGAAAACTGAGGAGAGAGATGATGGCACTCTTTAAATACCTCAAGGGCTGCCACAAAGAGGATCATGCAGGCTTGTTTTCTATTGCCTCAGAGGGTAGAACGAGGTTTAATAATTTAAATTACAGGACAGCAGACTTTGATCGAACATTAGAAGGAAGTCAGAGACAATAAGAGTGGTTCAGCAATGGAATCAATTCCCTAGAGAGGTTGTGGAGACTACTTGCCTGGATTCCTTCAAAAAGAGATAGCACCAATACCTTCTGGGGAGATCTTGCACTAAGCACGGGATTGGACTTATGGTACACTTTCAGCTCTATGATACTGTAACTCTATGAGTGTATGATTCTAAATATAGATTTTTCCATATGAGAGGGCTGTGCCACTGTATGGCCAGAATGACAGTGGTTGGCTGGTCATGCTTCTGCACAATGTTGTCGCCAATCCATTGCCATCTTTCCCCAAGTGGCACGTGCATTATTTGCAAAGTGGAAAAAATCCATTTTATACCTACCATCACGCAATGCTGCTGCCTTTCCTGGCCGTGAAGAAGGACAAAAGTGCAGTGGTGACACTTCCTTCCCCAGCACAGCAATGGCAAGTGCCTAGCTGCACTGCAGAAGGAAGAGGGATGGCCAATGCCCTCCCCTCCACAGCAACCTGGTGAGGTATGGAGGGGAGCACTCTTGGCACACTCCCCTCCCTATTGGAGCTGCAATGGAAGGATTTGCTGGAACCCTATAGTGCGGAAATGGCCACATTTGTAAAATTGATGTTAGGATTTTCATATGCCTTCATCAAGAGAATTAAAATCATTAACACCCCCCCCAACACACACATGCACACACACTGTCAGGACTTCCTTCATCATTCTTCCTCAAACCATTGCCCAAAAAGGTATTTCCCTTGAGAAAACTACATAATTCTCAGTTACTTAAAGTGTGGCACTGTAAGCTAAGAGAAAAGGAGGCAATGGAAATGATTATCCAGTTATTCATCTCCCTTCTCCGAACATTTCCCTGCAGTTGCATGCCTTCACTCTGCATTTTTAATCACTGCGATAATGTTCAGATTTTTGTATATCTACGTTCGTCCACCTTCTTCTAATATACTTCTATACCGTAAAGGAAGCATTCATCGTGACTCACTTTATAACGCTGGCAGCTGGTGGCTTTCATGCCAGTTGGTGCTGAATCTGTTTTGGGTCTTTGTCCAGACTCTAAAGAAGCTATCTAAGAGACTGTTGTCAAAATAGGTTCAGCCCCTTGGATATCTTCTGTATAGTTTAATCTAAAATGAGTAGACTCACCATACCATTGGGTTGGAAAAAAACAACTGCCATTCATTAGAAGAGAGGCCATAACATATGTTATATCTGAAACCAGGAAAAAGTTTATCTCATGAGCCAGTAAACCAGTACTTTTTTATTGCCTTTGCTCCCAGTTAAATATTCAAAAATTATATATTCAGAATACCAAGCTGTGCTATGTTAAGAGATTTGGTGGACCAGCTGGTGGACATCTCACTATTTCATGTCCATGTGCTGTGCTGTTGTTTCATCAGGAGTCCTCCGAGATGTGTGGAGCTTTCGTGTAACTTTACTTCAGTGTCTGAAAGACTTTTTAACAGTAGCTTCTTTCAGTCAATTCCATTTCCTTTCTCTCCCAATGGGGATTATGGGATCAAGCTTAGATTTTCTCTTCTGCCATTCAGGCTCACAAATACATCAAGTAAAAAGCCCTAACAGTGTTGAACGCTATTAATGCAAAACTTTGTCTCCATCATCTTTATTCTGAAAACTTTAAATAAAGGGCTGGACTACATCTCCTGGTATCCCACTGAGGGGGGAAAAAAGACACCTCAAACCACAATTGTGCTTGTAGCTATATTAAGAAAGTTTAATGCATTAAAGAGGCATTGGAACGTATTAACCTTCCTGGCCTGCTTCTAATATATGTTCTTTCAAACTCCATCATTCCCATTCTACTATTTTGACCTTCCAAGTTTACACGGTGTTCTGGCTATTTTTCCTGTAGGATTTTCTCCCAAATTTCCTCCACAGACACTGATTTGAACATTCATTTCCCTTACCCACATTTGATCTTATATTGCTATTATTTCATTTCATAATGTTTGGGAGAATATTTATATGCTGCTCTTCTGCCCAAAAAGTTGGAATCCCATGCAACAAATAAAGAATATAATACAATGATCAATTAAACATGACAATAAAAAGATTAAAATGGCAAGGAGCAGTAGCAGAAAACCAACAATGCCCCAAAACCAGCATCAAATATAGAGGGGAAATTTCCACGTGTTCTATAAGTTGTGAATCCATTGAAACAAGACAGTCTTAACACTCAAAGAGAAATGAATTAGAACTTCTGTGATAGTGAGCTCCACCGGTTAAGACTGTCGGCGTCTCTGTTCATTGGCTGTGACTGGCTAAAATCTACACTATATCAGTTGGGGTTTTTTTATACATAGTTAGTTATACATTACAGGTATGCCATTTTCAAGTTTTGTATAGTTTAATATTGTCAAGAGGCTTTGAGTCTTTTAAATTGAGTCCTTCTCTTTCTCTTCCTTAGTGAACACCACCATTTAACATCAAAACTGAGACACTATTCTATTTCCCCATTGAACACATATCACTTACTAAAGGGCAATGAAACAGAACCTTCCAGTGAAGAACTGAGCCAAGGGGCAAGAGTTAATCCTTTCACTTGACATTCTTTGACATCCTTTTCTAGAAAAGCAACCAAATGAAATTCTGAAAGAATGGTGCAAATTGAATTGTTTGCTGTTTTCTTTCATTGTTGCATTTTTTTTATTATCTGTGTCATGATATGTAAAGTGTTAATGTTACTTGATGCTGCGCTGCTTCTTCTGACCTTGCCCTTTAAGCTCAAGGTGTAGAGTGAGATAAGGCTACACGGCTGTATGTTAAATGTTTAAGTTGAAATTTATGTGTTTGACTAAGGGACATGTAAAGTGCCTAATAATGTACAGCTGTGTGGAGTGTATATAAGCTGTTTGGAAAAGCACTGCTCTTTCTCTCCCTTTCTTTTGTCTCCTCGCTGTGCTGGTTTGTATGTTACTCTGCTGTTTTTACTGTTTAACTTTATGACGGGCTTTGCTAAATGCCTTATTTTGTTACCCACAATAAACCTTTTGTATTTTTCCTTATTGCCGTCTGAAGTGGCTGTTTTTCCTCTAGGCTGTAGTTTATGCCAGAGGTTCTTTGGAGGTCCTTGTTTGCTTAAACAAGTACCCCAGTTTTCAGGCTTGCTAGGCAGGCAGTCGACAATCTGTGCTATTTTTATATTTTCCACTGTAATCAACACCAGAAGGCTATGAATGCTGAACGTGCAGAATAGAAATTTAGACCATTTCTGTATGGGGCAAGGGAATCACCCCATGCCAGTACTTACCGGATTTCTTGGCTCCACGGTTGGGTCCAGCTGATCCGGAGCAGTGTGTGGCCGCCGCTCCGCACTGCTCCAGGGAAGAAAATGGCAACTTCCAGTTGGTTGAGGCTCTCCACCAACCGCTGAAGCTCGCCAGCCTAAAGTCCTCCCCCAGCAGATCGCAGGCTTGCACTGGTACAAGCCTGCAAATCTGCACTGGAGCGTGGGCATGGAGTGGCGCGCTCCGTGCTTTTGAAAGACCTGTTTCAAGCAGTCTTTCAAAAGCACACTGGATGACCACTTTGGGTTGTTCTGGGGTGGGCTGAGGTGCAGAATTACACTAGGTAGGTCCCATCCAGTCTGCTCCCAGGTGCAGACGTCCTCCCTGGAGGACTCTCTGCAACATTTCTTTAAGCCTGTAAGAAAATGGGCTTAGTGAACACATACATGCAAATGCACTGTGCTTTGCTCAACTTTTAAGATCATTCTGTGACCTATAAGATCATCCGTACCTGTTGATTGAAGATTCGGTTGAATTTGCTTGGCCATTAAGAGCAGTTGTTGTCAGGTCATTCAGAGACGTGGTTATTAAGGCAGGCCAATGCATCTTGCCATGGAGGTCTTCTGCATGTTGGAGCAGACTAGGTTTGGTTTATTTACCTTCGTTCTGCATGTAATTCTGACTAAATGCATCCCCATGTGGTGGTAAAGTGCGCTATTTGAAAACCGGAAGAAATCGGTTTTCCAATTTTCCAGATTGATCTGATTCGTACTTTCACAGTGGTGCAGACACGTACTTTCGCACCAATGTGAATTTGTGGTCAGGGGAGGGCTCATGGGAGGGAGCAGGGGGTAGTATGGACTTATGCACGTATGCACGTACACACTTACACAGTGATGTACTAAACCATGCAAAAAAAAGGGGGCCAATCACAGCTGATGGGGTGGGGTGAGGGGAGTAGTGGGAGTGGCCACGGGAGAGGCAGTGTGGATTCATGAACTTGCAGTCCTCTGAATCAGAATAGAACACATTCAGTAGCTGTGCAGAAGGAAATGAAGGAAAGTCCGCCTTGTTTCGAGCACAGAAAATCCAGTAAGAAATGGCAGGAACCAATTCACCAGCCTCATGCAGAAAGGGCCAGAGTGTGAGTGCGATGTGACCTGGAAAGGTTTTTCTAAGTGGATGGAGAGATAAGGTGGTGTGATCTTGAAGTACAGCTGCAAGGGAATGTTTTGGCTTGCCTGCCTCAAAGGTCTTGCCTCATCAGGAAACACCCAAGATGAGGAGGTTGCATGCTCTGAGTGTAATTGGGTCACCCCATATGGACTGGAGTGTGGTTAAGCCCTTAAAAATGCTTAGGTTTAATACTGCCTTAGGTCATTTGCCTTTGGTTATGCTGCTGTAGGCTATTTTTGTACTGCCTCTGGCCATGCTGTAGGTCTTCTGTTCTCCTATTTTTTGTACCTGAATGTTTTTGCTTCTAGGCTTGCTGCCAGAAGCCCTAACACTTATCTTATGTGCTCTGTTGAATAAACAGCACTAAACCTTATTACTTTGAGTCTGCAAGGCTTTTTTTCCCCCGGAGCAATTGGTTGCAGCTGGGTGCTGCTTCCTTATCAGCACTCTGCACATGCTCTGAGGTGCATACCTCACATTACCCAGACAGTTGTTGAGATCAGTTGGCTTGCATTTGCTTCAGAAAGAGTGAGGGCTAATCACACCCCATGCCAGTAGTTAACACTTTAAAGGAGCTATCCAACGTGCTATACCCTATTTCACCAAAGTGTTAAAAATCTTGGATAGTTCCTGTAAACTGGAATAGGCATCAGAGTTGCAGCATCTACTATTCAGAAGTACAATTGGTAGGAAGACATGAGAAGGGGGCAGTGCAATACTTCATTGTGGAAATGCCTATCTCTGGAATAGTGGGGATGGATGGACTCTTGATGGTATTACACTCTCAGAAGCCCCAGCCAACATAGGCCCTTTTCACACGAGGGCAATAAAACAGTGCAGAGCGACGTCTAACGGAGGTCGTCTACACCGTGGAGTGGATTGGGGCAGATTACTTTAGCGTAGTTCCACACCTCAATCCGCTCCAAAGCGACCGGAAGTGGTGGCGCCGCGTGTTTTTAAAAAACTTCTTTTAAGAGGTTTTTAAAAAACACAGAGCGCACAGCCCCGTGCAGCTCCATCTCAGCACCCCAGTGTAGATTTTCAGGCATGCACAAGTGCGTGCCTGCAGATCTGCCGGGGTGGGCTTCCGGCTGGCGAGGTTCTCCGGTTGGTGGAGAGCCTCCGCCAGCCATAAGCCACCATTTTGGATGCCGCAGGAGTGTGGAGTAGCGAACTCGCCCTGCTCCACATGGCGACAGACTTACCCGGCTGCTGGTAAGCTCCATTTCAGTGCATTTCCCCCCATTTCTCCCTCCACGTGTGAAAAGTGAGGAATCCTAAGACCTGAAGTCCAGCAACATTCAGAGTTCTCCTGGTTGAGAACCTGTGCTGCAGAAATTAAGTTCTCTTCCTCTTTCTCTTATTCTTCCATAAATTAGAAACACGTCCACATGTTATCACATGTCCCCATACTTCTATACAACAGTTTCATCAGTCCTATTAAGTCAAAACCTGGTGTTAGGGAAGCATGAGACAATTCAGAAGAGAAAGAAATAACATTGGCACTAGAATTATAAACAGTTGGTGCTGGCTTGCACTGAAGCAATCACAGCAGTTAAAGTAACACTTCACCTGGCCTGGCATTTCCTCCCACACATTAATTCTGAGTTTATTTAGCAACATAATGCATATATAATTGCAAACTGTCACCTTGCCATTTGTAACATAATTCTAAGCTGATTCATTCATATAAACTCTCAAAAGTACATATTAATGGAAATCTGATCTCTCTGCTAAAAGCACTGCAGGTCTCAACATTGCTCTCTTTACCAATTCAGATACAAGATGCCTATTTTTATAGAATGAACTGTGTTCCCCCTTTAGAAGCTTTAGACTATGTTGTGAAATAAAATCATTGCAAGCTAGAGTTGTTCAAAGGAGGAACTTTCCCACTACATGTGAAGAGTTATTAAATGTACCTGCAAGAGTTTTCTGTTGGCTCATACTGCACGTACTGTTTAGTTAGAAACCTCTAGGCAGCTGATAGTCAAGTCCATGAAGTCTCTCGAGTTAGAAATTCCCCCTTCCCAAATCCTGTACCTGTAAATTACAGGATATGGGTAGAGGAAAGGAATACTTACATCTCAATTCCAGATAATGACTGGAAATAGTAGTAGGAAGACTCCTATATCCTGTTTTCTTTTCCACTTGGCTGAGAACTCTTCACACCTTTCCTTCCCACATAGGCAAGAGGCAAGAACTACAAATTTAAGACAGTCTTATCTGGTATTCCTAGGCAGGCGATGGTGGTGGTACTGAGAGAAAAACAGTGCCTGAAGATCTTAACACCAGGTCTGGCTCATGTAGGGAGGTACAGTTTTTCAGATGGGCCCAAGCTGTGTCAGCCTTTAAAGGTTATAATTAACATTTTGAACGATGCCCAGAAATGGAACAACAGACAGTGAGGCTGTTTCAGTAGCAGAATTATATGATCCCTGTAAACAATCCCAACTGTGACCACAACAATTTGGATTTGCTGAAGTTTCCGAACAGTTTCCAAAAGCAGACCAATCTACAGTATGTTACAGTAGTCAAAACAGGATGTATTAAATGCATGTGTCACCATAGCCAGACCTGACTTCTCAAAGAAAACGAACAGCTTTCTGTGCCCCTTTCTGGCCATTGCTGAAACATGGGCATCCAAGTTCAGATCTGAACTCAAGACTATGCCTAGGCTGTGACCCTGAGATTTCAGGCGAAATATAACCTCATCTAATACAGACTGGATGTCTTTTTTCCCCCTGTTTGTCTTTATTAATTTTTCTTGTAAACACATATGACAAACAAATGAACATACATTATGAAAAACAACAACAAAAAGGACAAATGAAAAAACAGTATGCAACAAAACCAAACTTGACAAGAAAACAGATATTACTAGTCTATGTAGCACAATAAACACATTGAATACATAAATGCTTACAATTAAACATACATAGGTTGTTGTGGGTTTTCTGTGCGTTGAAGATGTGTTCTATTAGTATTTTCTCCTGATGTTTCACCTGCATCTGTGGCTGGCATCTTCAGAGGATGCTGTTTTCTATGCAAAACACCTATATGTAAATTTTGCACACAGTAAGTACCAAACTGCTGTATTTTCTAAATGGAAAACATATTTTCCTGTGAGACAAATAATAAAATGCTGTTGCATACTCAGGACTGAGAACCAATAGGAAAGAAACCACACATAGGAGCTTAGGTGGAAAAGGCCACAACTTTATTGGCTACAGATGTGATAGAGTGGGCATATGCATTGGTCCAGATCCAGGCATCAGCCAACCCGCCTGTTGGTTGATGAACCTAACACTCCATCAAACCTGGAACTGATCCTTGATGTCAAGTGCTGGGGGACACCTGACCACCAAAGTGTGCAAAGTACACATGCCCCGGGCACCCAGTGCACGCCCACCTCCTCTGCTGCACTCTGGACAACCTGCCTTTCCCATGTCCTGAAGGCCTAGGAAATAATTGTCCCAGATCCAGGATCCATGCTAACCACCCACCAAGTTATGACAGTTAGTGAAAAAACAAGCCCAAGTGTCCTGACCCCGAAAGACAGCAAGACAGGGTGGGAGGATGGGACAATGCTCACAAGAGAACTGAGCTCCAGCTGGAGGGAACTCAAATAAATATCTGCTGCCTGAACCAGAGGGAAAACGACAGCCCATTCTGGCCCAGGCAGGGTCAGCCGAGTTCAAACTAGCAGGTTTAAACTCACTACAGGCAGCAAGGGGGGCTTCCCAAGTAGCATGCAATCTGCTGGGAAGGAGGAAGTAGCTGCTGGCCACATGGCCATAGAGCCATGCGCTGAATCCCAGAGCCAGACCAAGCTGCAAATTTGCTGCCTGGTAAGTTGCACAGCTTCAGTTCTCTGAACAAAACAAACATGTGCACAGAATTGCGAAGATTCTCTCTAGGCAAAGATTTCTTAACCCTCAAAGCAAACAAGTTTTTTTTTTTTTTTTGACAATTTTTCAAATATTTTTGAGACTTTTTCCACCCCTACACACAACTCCCCCTCTCAGTGGTTTCAAGTAGATATTAAATTGCATGGAGGATAAAACCTGTGGGATCCTACAGGCTAATAATCATGGGATCAAATCCTCTAGCACCACCTTCTAAATTCACCCCTTCAAGAAGGACTAGAACCACTGTAGAACAGTACCTCTGAGTCCCATTCCAAACAGGCAATTCAGAAGGATGACGCAAATGATGATATGAAGCCACTGAGAGGTTCAGCAGAACCAACAGAGAGCCAATCAATTTTCAGTGAGATATGCAAAGTCTAAATGAATTAGTGTTGCTTTCAAGGAGGTTGAAGGAAGAAAGAGATGAAAATAGGGAAGTTTCCATTCCTGTTGGACTTTATTTGGATAAGTGAACTTTGGTCCCATAAATTCAAGTAGGAATAAACCTTCAGATCTATCTCATATCACTGGCAAGTCTAAAAAGAATTTGATGTTTTGTTTGAACACAAAAATTGAAAGGGATCAGAGCCCACTGCTTCAATGCCTCCTCTCTCCCTCCTCAGATGAGAAAGTGAAGCCAGCGAGGCTGCAATTAGATATCAAAGCTATCCTGTGCCATTAGGTTATTGTCAACTACACAGACTTCTTACAAAGTTCCTGTTTGCAAAGTGTGTCATGCTAAATCCCTTAAAACATATTGTCTTTGCCAGGCCCAGTCCACATGATAGCTTTTCCATTTGGTAACCAAACTTTTTCATGTTCAGATTAACCCAGCAATCCAGTACTTCAAAAGGAATGCTGCTGGATGTAATTCGTATTCCTGACTTGGTATTCTGCTGGGGAAGGTGAGGAAATCCATACTAAATAGCAGAAAAAGGAGAAAAGTGCATTGTGAGTAAAAATTATGAGCAGTGGCTCCTGATTAGGTACAGCATATGCATTGATGAAGTTAGGCAATGTGAGAGGATATGGAAAATGAGCTCTCACTAGATGAGTGTATGGACTTGGAAGAAAAAGGGAGCAATGTAGTTTAATCATTTCTCCAGAGCTCAGAGGCTAGCATTCTAAAGTTCTCTGCTCCTATGCAAGCCCCTATTCATGAAGAGTCTTCCCTTGCCATCAAGCACTGTTAACATTGTATACATGTGGTTCATACACACAACTGAAATAACTTGAAGTTTCTATACTTGATTTGTGAACAAGCCATTGGACTGGAAGTCTTGTCCCAAGTCATCTTTATAACAATATCACAAGGTAGTTTGAGCTGAAATTATTCATTAATTTCCATGACTTACCAAGGTATAAATCCAGTTCTTCCTTCCCAGTGTTTGGTAATATGAAGTGAAAAACATCCATTTTATTTTATTTTATTTTGTTCATTTCAAATTAAAACGCTATGCTGTAAGGTTCTCATATTGAAGTCACCTTCTAAACTTTCATTCTACAATTATATTTATGCAGATCCCTGTAACTAAGCAGTGAAAGAAGGTAGATGAGAGTCTACTGGCAAATCTGTGGGTGATTTGTAACTAGAACAGGCATGCTTTCTGATTCCCAATTGTTTAGCAACATCAGGAACACGCTGATGCCTTCCTCACTTCAAATTAGAATGCCCAACAGAAGAAACATTTGGATAAGAAACAGAAGGGAATTTTTAGTTTCAAAGGCCTGTAAAATGTCTTCAGCTTTGCTGCTCAAAACAGTTCTGCCTGGATTCAGATATCTTTAAGATATATGTATATACATTTTGCTCCAGGCTTTGCATGATGGATCTCAGAATTCTAATCACTGACTAATAGATCCAGGAAGCCTGAAATCTGATCAGATCACCTTGCATCTAGAGTTAACCAAGTTTCATGAAAAAGCACATTTAATTTGCAGAGATTACCCAATGTAAACTTATCCCTAATTTATTTAAAATGTATATATACATTTGTATGGGTACAAACTCATGAATCTACAGAATACAAAGTCACCATTACTCCAGAAACATAACTAGGAAGTGGTCCAGAGCAAAAGTATGATATGCTACTTTTTTCCCCCTAGACATTTCATTCTTAAATTGTGCTCTGGGAAGCCACAACTTCACAAACAAGATCAAATATAGTAGAGTTTACCTTTATTGAACTGAAATACCAAGAATCCCTCAACTAGCATGGCTCTTGGCCATTGCGATGGGAGATTTGGGGAGCTGCACCAAAAAAAAAAGGCTATTTTCAAAGTTCTGGCTAATTCTAGGGAAACTCTACAAAGTTTTCAAGCACTAGAGGACACTTAAAGTTTGCACAGAGCAAAAACAGGCCTGGTCATATGAACTCTGCATGAACTTCAGTTAGCAGTGCCCAAATGTCCTTAGAGTTCTTTACACTGGAAGAGACATGGGGAGGTGAGAAGCTAGGTACAGGTAAATCTGTCAAGAACAATCTTTTCAAAATATTCATTTTTCTACCTCTAGATTTGTTCTGTCCTGGTTCTGCACTGGGTTGTGACTTCTATTCAATAGTTACAACATAGTAATTCATGGATTTTTTTTTTTTTTGGCATGCCTCTGAATGTGCACTATCTATCTATCTATCTATCTATCTATCTATCTATCTATCTATCTATTTTTGGTGCATGCTTTTACCAAATGTATAGACTTTTATATCCATTTTCCCACTGTTCAGGCACATTTTTTGTGCACATTTTCCAAACTTGTGCATATCTTCTGATACATTTTGTGGGTTCTGAAATGCATTATAAAGTTGGAAAAGTAAGGGCTTGTTAACTGACCATTGCATTTCTGTTTGTATTTACTTCCACTAATTGGGTAAACTTGCACTGAAATGTGAATCTAGTGAATTTCTTGCCCAACCTTATGAAAGTTCACTGGGAAAAAGAGCTTTTCTACATGTGGAAGATCCCATGTCTGCTCTCTGCCATCTCTAGTTAAAGGGCTCAGACAGTAAGAAAAAGGGAGTTTTTTCTGCACGTGACACCCCAGAGAGCCATTATCAATCAGAATAATTAGTACTGGGCTGAATGGACAAACAATCTGACTTAGGCCCAGTCCTCACAAGACATCATAAATGCATACATGATGTCATAAATGGAACTTTTCTGTAATTAGGGCAAAGTCTCTTGAAATGCAATAGTGACGCCCGCCAAGTTCCACACCTCACAGCATTAATGCGAAGTGAAGCGGAGTGTCTCTTCCACATTTTGCCCTGATTGGCTGCCTGCTGGCACCACCATTTTCCTAATGTCCATTAATGTTTTGGCAATGGGGTGGCATATGAGATATATGTGGACTAGGTGGCGCAAAACAAATTTTTTTCTGTAATTCAGTTAATGCATCCTAGCTACCGCTTTTAGACTGGATGGCTACTGAATCACTACAACGACATGCAGAACTGTGTCCACTGAGACAAATACAACTTGTAGCTACTACATTTTAGCAATGCTGTGTGGAAGTGGCCTTACTAGAAGGCATCTCCCTGTCTTCATACATTGATGGTCCTCAGCAGATACAGACTTTTGGAAAATGGCTACTGTAGACATATCTAACAAAAGAGGGAAATAACCTTTCAGAAGCTGGTGTGCATGAGCCTCTCATTTTCTTTTCCCTTTGAGTGTTCTTACCATTTTGGTTGAACATTTTTTGCAGTTTCTTAGGTTTGACCTAAAATGCACATTCAGAACTAAATTTAAAAGGAGAAAGCCTGAGAAAACTGGAAGAAGACACAAACAAAAACAGAATTAAAATTTTAAAAAAAATCCCTGTTGATTGATTTGCACAGATCCCTGAATATAGCTGAAATCATCAGGATGCTAGAAAGAAAAGAGAAAAAAAAACAACTGGGACAGAACAAGTTTCTATTCTGAGGCATTCTCTCCATAAATTTATGAAAGGGAGTTTTTTAGTTGTTTAATGGAGTCAAACACAAGGGCACAAAATGACTGGTCAAAAGACACCAATACTTCAAGGGTCTAAAGGAAACCAATATCTTAATGGTCCAAATGAAGGTGGGCATGCCACATTGTGCTCAATCCAATGTGTCTACCAAATCAAATTAAGCTCATGAGCCATTAGGTGATATTTTGAAAAAGTTAATTACTTCAAATGGGATTGCTGCTATGTTTCTTCATTAATTTGCCTAACATGAAAGTTAAAGGTGCATTTGGGCAATGCCCAGCTGAATCATTTACAAACTATGAAGAAAACTGAAACAATTGAAATAACAGTTTAAATGAGATCAGTGACATTTTACTCTCTGGTGTTAAGGAAATGTCTAGCAATTTATTTTTTTTAGAATATATTGTATTGAAATAAATCTGAGACAACCCCTTGGCACATAATTCTTAATAAATAACTTTCAGGTAATACAAAAATGAATGCAATTCAGAACACCACATTACTCTGATATGTGTACAGAAGCATCACACAAAGAGAAAGTAACTTCAGGGTCTTCCATGTTAAGGGATTATCTACTGCACATTTGTGAGTTTGTAGACACAGGTTTCCATGTCCCCAGTAGATCAAAGGATGGAGAAGCTTCTGCTTATATATCTCCATGCACACAGAGGAGATTATCACAACTACTGAATTAAGATGTTATCCTAAATCCAATTGTTATTTTCAACTGGGGTATGGACAGAATGGTGTAGTGGTTTGAGTGTTGGACTATGACTCTGGAGACCAGGGTTTGAATTCCCACTTGACCATGGAAATCCATTGGATGGCCTTGGGCAAATCACACTCCCTCAGCCTTAGAGGAAGGCAAGACATATTCCCTTTCAACAAATCTTGCCAGGAAAACCCCATGATAGGGTGCCTTAAGATTGCCATAAGTCAGAAATTACTTGAAAACACACAACAAACAAGATCCATTAAATCAACAAGAATTAGAGAGGTGTTGACTTAACTCTTTAGCAGCTGATTCAACTTCTTGTTGGGATTAGCAGTTGGATTTAGGCCATTTTGTCCACATACGCCCATTACATTATGGAGATCTGTGTTCTAATATCTTAAAGAATAATTTGCATTGCACAGAAAAGAGATGTTTAATTAAGCATGTTAACACCAAAACCTCTAATGAAAGGTGATGCAGAAAACATTTATTGTTTACTAAGATTAATTAGCTTCTTCTTCAAAACCACACGATCAGTCTGTAAGCTGCTGAACTCATAATGCTTTATCTGTTGTTTCCACTGTGCTCTTTATAAGTCCCTCTCTAGCAAATGACATTGTAATGCTTTAAGAGGAAAGTGAGAAAATAAATGCAGGATATAAGAAGTCATCTATCAAGGTCCAGGCACAAGGCTGCTGCTGTTTAAAATTTGGTTTCTATAGTAACCATTCCATCTGATTGTACAGAAATCTCCCCAAGATACAGAGATGGCTGGGTCTTCAAACGGTGTGCTTTTCCTGACACACACACACACACACACACACACACACACACATATATGTCCCCTGGTAAGAAAAACCCAGTGGCATCTTTCCAAATCCATTTCCTGCCCTCTATTTGACCCCCCACATCCCCTCATTTAGGTGGTCTTCTTCAGAAATCATGCTTTTGACATCCTGGACTAAAGACTCTCCTTCCTCCATTTGGGCAAAAAATGCTGAAAGAATTGGTTAGAGGGGATTTTATAAGATGATAAAACAAGCTTGCTCTCCATGAGACTGCAAAATGGCATGCCATAGTGGCAGAAATTATGTAGACTGGCCACCGATCTAGTCAACAGGGGTCCAATTATTTTGTATGTGTAGTTCTCGGAAATGTGAATTTCCAAGAAAGTCACAGCAAGTGAATAGTGAAACTCTATTTTGGAAAAAAACCAAAGCAAGCTCAGATGGCTTCACCTGTCACCAGTTTATTTGTTGTTGCACAACAAAAAGCAGGAGCACATTAGGTAAGTTTAGTAGTTCTCAAAAGGCACACAATATTACAATTGTGTGGTAGGAACAGGAAGCATATGTGATTCACACTTCCTGTTACTGTGTTGTTTCAAACTATTTTAACTGGGTTTCATGTATGTTTTGCACTTGTTAAAATGTTAATATCTTTTAAGCTTTTAGAAATATTTTTAAATTATTCACACTGTTTTAAGTTTGACAGATTGGTTGTATTGCACACTGCCCTGAGACCTCTAGATAGAGGGTGAGATAGAAATACTTTAATAAATATACAAATATGTCTTCCCATACACTCCAAAATCAAAATCTCACATTGCTACTTTCAATATCATGCAGATGTTCAACATGCTAGTGTAGCACACCCATTTCCCTAGTGTAGCACACTTGTCTCACAAGATCTTTCTGCCTAAGCATAGTATATGTAGATTAACACAGTTTGGTGAAATTTCTGATGACATGCAAAAGCATCCCACTGACATTAAACTGCATTTGTGTGTGATTTTACTTGCCACCCTCCTTTACATGGCTTGTGTCCGTTCTATCTGAAAGATCATGGTTGAAATCCTACATTGTTGTATATTATAAATATACAGTCATGTAACTAACATGATGGTTGTACTATGTCACTCTTTTGCTGAATACTAATGTGCAATCAATGATACATTTGCCAGCATATCTGTTTTTTGTTCCATTGTCTCATGCACAACGGCTGTTTCTGCAGTCCCACTGAATTAAGAGGTACACCAAAGACAATGAGGAATTACACACCTTCCAAGAATGTGCTGCTGTTAACCCAAAATATAGCACCTTGCAATACCAAATACCTCCTTGCAAAAATGGGAAATGAATTAGTTCAAAATCAGGAGGCAAATGAGAGGGGGACAACTTAGCAAGACCCTTCTACCAATGTTTATGGGCTCACGCAGGAAAAGAACCAGCCAGAGATTCAAAAGTAAGCTAAAAATGTGTTTTATTGAGGGGAATTCATTCATGCATGCACATAAGAAACACACAGTCACGCATTCACACAAGAGCTAACTGAAAGAGAAAGGGAGGAAAAATTATGGATAGAGAGGCTGAGGGTTTGGGGTCATAATAACCATTTCAGAAGAGTAATAAAGAAGTTGAAATGTGGCTTAGACTTGTGTCAAAGGATAGCTAGATCAGGATTCAGGGTGACATAGTGGAGTCCAACATTTCATCTGACTGCATCTGACTCCTCAAAGCCAAGGGTTTATATACTCTATTTCACTCCCTCAAAGGGTGTGAATTAATTGCTTTCTGGCAGAGTAAACAAAAAGGGTCTGGAATGGACTGGTTGTTTCAATATCTTGGTTGTTTGAGGTTCTGCGCAAGGCTTTGATAGGAAATGCACATGGTAGGTGTCCTTGGCTCTACACCTGGGCACATTATTGTTTTCTGAGGTTGGCAGTTGATAGGATTAGCTCAGAGCCATTAAGTCAGGTTTTATAACCTGGCCATGCTAGGGTTATCTCTGACTTATTCCCAGCCAATGTCTCTTTCCACACGGTCTTTCCAGCCATAAGGCTTATAATTTATATTTTATGCCAACACATCTGCTAATTAATATATTTTGCCAATTAGAGTACACCAAAGCATGGAGGTATACAGCCTGCTAACACTACTGCATGGCTGCAGTCTTGTTGGTTAGTGCCAACTACAGCAGACACATTGAATTAATTGTTGAATGATTGTTGAATTTACACAGGTAAATTTGTTAGTTGTTTGAATAGTTCTTTCCTAGCTGGGAATCAGAATAGGATTTAGGCCTATTTGAAATGGTGAGATTTGTGAAACTTTTCTTATGCAGGAGTTCAAACTCAGAGGAAATATTTGCGTAAGCCTCAATGAGCCATTCAGTTCAATGTTCTAAATCAGCTTTCTCCAACTGATCTTTCCTAATGGCATAATTCCATTATTCCCACCCAGCATGACGAGTGCTTGGCAGTTATGGGAATAGTAGTCCAGAACAACTGGAGGACCTCCATCTTGACAAAGATTGCTGTAAGTGGTCTCTTGCTTGAAACATTTACCTTCTGACACCACAGTGGTTAAAAAGTTGAACTGATTGTTTTTTGTCTCAGATCCACACATGCATAACATTAACATAAACAAAGATTGTTTGCTTTTTTTAAAAAAGAAAAGGTTTCCATTGATAGCCAAAAAGTATTTGTATATATTTTTCTCTATCATCAATAATTTAGCCCTTTCTCCCAAACCTTTACTTTTGTAATACTTAAAATGGATTAATAAATATTAATTCTATCTCAATTAATTCTATTTGTATTGTTTGATCTGTGTGTATCAAGTCAAGCTAAGTATGTTTCATTTTAATTTAATTATTTAATTTAATTGTTTTTTTTAAAAAAGTACAATTCAATTGAGCCAAATACCATACTGCTATTTGATTTCAATGCAAAAATCTAGTTGATACACAGAATGATCCTAGTCGCTAGAGAAGTCTCTTGCTTTTCTCAGTAAATCATTGCAAAAAACCTCAAACATTCACATGATACAGACAAAACTGTCTTGTCCCCCCAAAAAATATGATGATTGACAGGAATAGTGAGTAGCTGAAAGAAATGACTGACAAAAGAGAAGCAGTGGTTATAACCCTGGAAAAAACAGTGCCTTTTCCAATGTTTCTTGAGGTCACTTTAGACACAGTTATAAAGGCTGAAAGTTTCGTGAAATGTACTTCAATTTCTTACATGATTTTTTCCCCCTTTTTGGTCAACTTCATGGGCAAGATATAAATATATTTATTTTGGGGGGAAAAAACTCTGTCCACAGCTGAAAAGGTTCTATGCATGGTTTAGAGATCAAATAAATAAACAAACAAACAAACCAAGACTTTTCCAGCCCTCAAGCTTACAATCCAAAAGGTACAACAAAAGAGGGAAAAGGGAGGGAATGTGAATAAGAAAAAAAAAGTCAGGCCCCAGTTTTTAAAATGACAGACATCATGGAATGACCAGCAAAGACGGAAACTGTTCAGAAGGAGAAGGCTGCAAAAGAATCTAGCCTCTTTGAAAAGCTGATGGAATTGCCCTTTTCCTCTCTTCTTACTCTGTTTTGTAACCTAGTAAAATGGTACTTTGTTTTATGAGGTAAAACTAAATGATGTGTTAATAAATATATAAAACTGGACCACACTAAAATGATGAAAGACATCTATTTGCCTGATCACATGGTCTCCCCTGCTTATATACTTTGCATTTAGCTTGTTCTGTTTTATGACTGGTCAATGGTAGGTAAGCAAAGGTTTAGTTTGCAAGACAAATTCCTGAGAACAACTCTGAAGAAATCTCACTATTGGAGGAAAAACAGAATAAACTTTGGTGATACACTTTCCCCTTAGCATCTACTTTGTCCCTATGTAGAACTGATTGAATGTTTCAGCTTCCATACTTTCTATATGTAAACTGATGAAATAACATAATTGAACAAATGGGTCTTCTATAAAAGTAATGCTGAACATAAAAATACAAACTTTTAGTGAATGGTAGTGAGGTTAACAAAACAATCAAAGTGAGTAGGAGTGTTACTAAGCTAAAGTAACAAAACCAGTCATGAGTGTTGTTACTGCAGTCTAGGCCTACCCGGAGATAGCACTCGATATTGCTTTGATATCAAACAATTCGGCTTTCCTCTGCCACCCCGCTCCACATGTTTGTGAGGCTTCCGGTCAAGCACGTAAACAACCATGGCCAATAATTGCTGGACATTCCATCCTCCACCCAGGCAGGCCAGATACAGCTGGTTCGTCGCTTCAGGGACCTCTCCAGCAAACACCTCATTGCATATGTGCGATACTAACAAAGGCTCCCTGCTCCGAGCAGGCAACCTGACAAAGCTGTACTAAGCGCTCCGCATTTGCATACTGGCTACACTATTGTTAATTCAGGTCCAAGTCAATCATGCTAAATTCTGACCTTTCCAAAGCTTTGTCCCGCTCCTAAATTGCATTGTTCTCACCGAGTAAGGTATAGCCTGCAGTCACAAATCACCCTATAAAAACCCCTGATTCCGAGACCTTCCTCGGATCGCTACTGAGTTCTACCCAGCCTTGCCACCACTCTGCTTGGCGAGCTCCCCTCAGCTAATCGCGCTGAGCTTCCTCATCGTAACCCAACTTCACTCTCAAGGTCCAGGACTACGAGACAGGTGTTGTATCACCCATTTCCCTCTGAAAATTCCTATCCCAATCTCTGACTCCTTAGTTATCTGTGTGCCTATTATGGGGTTTTCTGGGGCTCAGAGAGTGTGATGTACCCAAGGTCACACAGTGGGTTTCCATGGCCCAGCAGGGAATTGAACCCTCGTCTCTGGGGTCATAGTCCAATGTTCAAACCACTACATCACACTGGTTCTTGAATCAGTCTTTACATGAGGCTAAATATTACTAATGTGATCATCAATGTATCACTCTATCTACCTATCTATCAATATTCTAATATTTTTCATGGTTACATGTTTTAACCTGAGTGGATCCCAATGTTGCCAACACTCTGGAAGCCTGGATTTTGAATGCAAGTAAGACAAAATTCTCCTTTCCCCATTAGAGTGCTCACCAATACTTTCTGATTTGTTGCTCCAGTGTTTCCCTGCCAAGCAGACAACTATATAAAGCAATGGCACAAAACAATTTTTCAGTTCCATTCACAACTCAGTGGAGTAGGTGAAAACACCACTTCCTCCACACCAAGGAGGAGGAGAGAAGCCTGAAAGACTACTGTTAGCTTGCCCTGTCCAAAAGGAATGGGTGGATAGGATGAGCAGCAATACAAGAGGACAGTCCAGGGGCAACCCCTTGTAGGACCACTCCAGTAACTTCATGGCACGATTAAGTTTGGATAAGGGATGGAGCTCTTATAACTTTAAGCAAAAGCAGATTGAGGAGCAAGCAATTTGTTTTGTATTCACAGTCACTACTGAGTCACAATTTTGACACTACTGCCACTAGTATAACTCTTCTCCCCAATGTACTTTACCAGGCATCAGCTGTACAGGGAGAAGGAGGACCATTCTGCCAACAATCAGAACATGGTGGAATGATGTTTCCATCAGGTTTTGGTGGGAGGTCAAGCTAAGTATTTAGTTAAATGTAAGCTGATTCCAGCCCATGACAATGACACTATTGTACAAGCAAATATTCTGACCATATGTGGGTGACATCACATTCTTCTACTGAATATTTACATCTTCTTAAATGTGCTAGACCATATGAACCACAGTTTTGTCACTGAATTTACAGAAAAGGAAAGTTTACCCTTCCTGAATTAATTTACTTTCATAATAGAAATCTATTTCCCATTTCTTATTTAGCCACTCAGGGCTTGAATTTGCATCCAGTTCCCTGTGACTGTCATTATTTATCCACATTAAATATATTGGCTAGCTTGTCCAAATGGTTTTATGACCCCTTCCTTTGTTTAGCAAGATTCTAGTAATTAAAATGCATATTGGTCGGGTTTTCAAAAATTCTTTTAATCTCTCTAATGGGCTTTTCATCTAACTGCACTGCAGCTTTCTCCATTTATTGTAGATAAAATAACTCTTCAGACATCATCATTTCCTCTAGAATAGGTTTTTGGTTTATAGATTTACATTTCTTCCTTTGGTCTCTAAACACATTTCTTCTGTACAGATGCCATGCATATTGTTACATAGGCCATTTCCTTTTACAGTTATGGACATTTTGAGGAGTACTGAAGTATTAAAACATCAGATAAAGTGCTCAGCTTCCTAGATGAAAATGGCAAAAAGGATATATGTACAAACACAGGAGAGCCATAGATGATTGAACACAGTAAATAATCAACTTTCACCATCCTGCACCATGCACAGTAGACTTTTAAAGATACCTTGTTGACCTCACTTCCCTACTAGTCTGGTCCCATACACTTATACCTCATGCTGATGTCATAATGCCATTTTGGCTACCTCCATCCCTCTGAATGAAGGATGAGTAATTTATGACCCTGGGGACATGCATTGGCCCTCAAACTTTTTTTTTTCATCCCTCACCCCCCCCCCCAAGCTTCCTAGATAGCCCCTTACCCGGCCAAAAACAAAACAAAATGATGAATGCCTTTCATGAAATCTCCAGGAAGGGGAATTCATTTTTTAAAAAAATAAATGTGTGTAAATAGGGCTCCTTCTGCTTTGTTTAACATTAAACTAAATATGAAACAAAAGTAGGCTATAGGACACTTCTAGTTTTGTTTGTTTCTTTTTCTTTTTTGGTGGACTATGCCCCTGGAGGGTCCCAGGGACAGAAAATCATCCCCAACTCACTGCTTTTTCCCACCTCTCTTCTAAATCATGGATGGGCAACTGGTGAGTGGGCAACATGTTGTTTGGACTACCAATCTCACAACCCTAGCCAGTTTAGCTGATAGTTAGTGATCACAGCAGCTACAGTTCAGTGACAGTAGGAGAGCTTTGGAATGATTAGTATTGCCCAAACAGGCATTTTGTGTTTCATGAAAAACCCACTCCACCACTACATCCAGATTCACTACTCTGAGATCATGCATCAAGCAGTGTAAAGTTCTTTTCAAGAGGATCGATTATATGCTCCCATTCTCCACCACCCACATGACTTACCTTCCTCCTCTGGGCTCCCCCTCCATGATCATTTAAGTGGCCTGTGAAGAGTAGTAGGTATGTGCCTATAACCAGACCCACAATGATGACAACATGCTATGGCACTTTTGGAAAGTACTAAAAAGGCTGTTCTGTACCTGAGTAGGGACATAGTCAAAAGCTTCAACAAGCCCCGCCACTCTCTGCAAGTCACCTATATGGCTGTGGAGGAGGGTCACAGAAGGAAGGTGAATCCTGAAAGTGTCTTGATTTTTGTGTAGGGAGATAGTTCTTCTTCCACAATAAGCAAACATTCCAAATACACAGGCATAACTGAATGCTTGTATATTGCACTAACAGGATGCCAGCCAACATAGGGGATTATGACCAAAAAAAAAGGCAGGAATTGCTCAGCTGTACCTGCTGAAATGGAGCAAGTTCAGCACAAAGTGAGAACAGCCATGTTCTCTTGGGACACAGTAAATGATGCACCATCTCTTTTTGCCCTGCTTTGTGAACTATGGAGATCTCCTGGTGAAACATCACACAGTAACAGTAGATTAGTCAGGATTTGGAAAACACAGTGGTTAATACACAGAGAAACCTAACCAAAATTCTTTCTTGAAATAGAACAAGCCCCTGCAAACTGAATTTATCCCAGTTGGTGTTGAAGAAGGCAACAAAATGAATACATAATATAGCAGGCATCATCCTACTGCTAGGCTACAAGTATAAAGGGACAGTTTTTATATATGTATTGTTACAGCCTCACGCACCCCCCATAATTGGCATGGTTTAATTGGCAATATTATTTAATTGGCACTACATAACATGTTGATATAAATAAAACCTGAGGTAACTAAAAGGTCAAGCTGGAAAGAGGCAGATTACTGCTATTGTAGAATAGCAAGGCAGATCAGCCACACCCACCTCCTAGGCAAGCACTGAAGTCATTGTCAGGCTAATTGTGCAGCTGCTCTTGAGACAATAGACTTATGCTAAAAAGCCAGACATCTCAGAGCAGAAAGAGGAAATCCCCACCAAATTGTGATTGTCTTAGTTCTGATCCCTCACACCTGGATGTTCCCCTGTTTTGTCCTCCCAACCTCTCCACAATACTGGCCTATTACGACAGCCATTGCACTTTTGACACCTAAACACTAAAACCATTGACTCTGTCCTGACTCACATTGTTCAGTTGGATGGGACAGCAATTCAAACCCATACCTGCAGGATATTTTTGGGTATAAGAATCCCCAATCTTGAACAGTTCAGTACAGTCTCTCACCTCGTTGAATGCCATGCTGTCCATTTGATTCCTGGATGAAAACTGTCCTTAGGTGCCTACCTAAGCCACATTTCCATTTTTCTTCACTTTTCTCCAGACTAGTAATTATCACCTGAACCCTGAAAGTTCTCTATCCACACTTTTCTCCCTTTACCCTTGGTTAGTCCTTATGTGCATGTGTGAATGTTTGGATCTTTTGTGTGCTTGTATGTGGATCTTTCAATAAAAAACACATTCTATTTTACATTCAGAATCTCTGGTTAGTTCTTTCCTGCAAGGACCCCATAAACATAGGTGGAGAAGATCTTGCTAAGTTACCCACCTCTTGCAGACCTCCTAATTTTGACCTAATTTATTCCCCGTTGTCATGTAGAGATACTGGCATCATGGATAAGACCCCTGAGTCACCCACATTTTTGGGTAACAGCACGAATCAGAGTCACATGGGTACTGATGGGTTTGGTTTTTTAAAAAAAGGAAAAAATGGGACCTTTGAATTGCACAACCCTTTCATCTGTAAACTGAAATGGTAATAGCCTAGAAAAAGCTTCACCAAGTGATTTTGATTCATGTATGTATTAGCCACAATCAGTCAGATGTCATGCATGTTTATGGGTTTATGTTCATTTCCTTGGTCTCTCCTTTTCTTCAGCTAAAGGTGCTGGATGTGATTACATAAGCAATTTACTTTTACCATTACAGACGCCTTCAGAGCTCTCCCCCTCCCCCTTTTAAATAGGTCTTCCCTCCCAACCCAGCTCCTCCCAACCAAAGTGTCAAAAATAGAAGAACCACAAGTGGAAGTATCAAAACAGCCACTTGTGGTTCTTCTATTGTTGAAATATCTTCTTAAAAATCATTTCTAGACCTGCTGTGGCCCTAAGCAGACAGTGAGGGGGAATTTTTCCTTCCAATTTCATCAGACTGGCTCACCTCTGAGTTATATAGATGACCACACATCTATTATAACTCACATCACTATAATCATATATAATACTCAATTCACTGAGCATCTATAGAAGAAAATCCTGCTGAATGCCAAACAAAGTGCTTCTCCTTCTTGCTTAACTTCCTGCCTCCAGTTATCACAGTCCAACAATTTAAGGCTGAATTCCTCACTATAGCTGAAGGGTTTATTTTAGGTTAGTTAGGTTTTATTTATCCAGAGTTTTTCTCACAGTTGTACAAATGGCACACTAGCCTGAGGTAACACATTCATATTTCTGTAACCTGAGGCATTTATTTCCTGAGCTGGCTATCAAAAATATTACTGTTTACTCATAATTACTTTTCTCACCTGTTTCTAAAGAAACAATGCAAATTATATCTCAGGAAATCCACTCAAGGGTGTTCAAGATTTCCTGAATGTCTTGAAATCAATAATTTAAAAAAAGAAACAGCGTACAGAGACACAAAGAATAGTTCTGTTCATTTTTAATCATGAAATAAAAGTAGTTGCCATTGCAAGGGGTGGCCAAGTGATACAAGCAAATAATTCTAATGGTCTTCTTTTTTTTTTTTTGAAAGTTTGAGTCCTCATCACCCACATTCATAAAGGATGTCACACTATAATTCATCCATAAAGTGGGGAATCACCTTGAACTTAAGCTAAGACATCACTTTTTTTTTCTGAGAAGAGAAGAAATACAAAGAAAACAGTGGGTAAAGGGGTTTGATGAAGAAACAACAAAGCTTAATTTTCAAAAGGAACATATGTTTTCTCTCTCTCTCTCATCTATACATGTGTGTTTGAATGACAAGCTGTAAGCAATGGTGGTTGCCTTGTAAGGCAAAACACTTAATGGTATCACTAGGGCCATAACTAGATCTCAGGTTCTGGCCTAGAAACGTGAAGCCCTAGGACATCCCTGAAGTGGAATTCCTAACCATTACATACTATTTCAGACAGGGTCCCTCAACAGGCAGCTGTAGTAGATAAAAGAACCAAGAAGGCCCCAAAGATTTTCTTCTGCCCAACTCAAGATCCAGCCCTTTATATCCATCAAGTGTTAGAAACTGTACCAGAACCAGAGCAATACTTTGCCAGTATTTGATAGGCATTTGACAGTGACACATCATACTGGAAATGCAAGTGATATGGGTTTTGGATTTGGGGATGGGGTGATGGGGTAGTGCGGGTAAATCTACCAAAATGCTGCATCTCTGTGATAGTTTGGTCATATTTTTGAAGTCTGTATTAAAATTTTGAAGGGAGGTCAGAGGGCTTTGGGGGCTTCCAGGGGGAAGATACAAAAGAATTATGTGGTTTCCTCACCATTGATATGGATCATACAAAGCTGATTTACACTGAATCAAAACATTGTTCTACTGTGTCTCTCAGTCATTCTTCAATCTTCTGGAATAAATATTTTGCCCACATTCTCCATTATAACCTGAAAACTTTTAACTGGAGATAGCAGTAACTAAATCATGCATAAACAATGTGAAATGTTAGAGGATATGCAACATTCAGACAATCGTAGGCTTCCTAGACCTACCCTAACATTTACTTCCAAATCATTCCTTCAGTCCCATACCAAAAGTAACAATAAATCTAGTTTTTAATTCTCATATATCTCCAATGATACTCTTATCAGTACCAAACAGAATAAAAAGAATGAGGACAATATTTGACTATGGGGGCACTGCTCCAATCCACACTTTCAGCATCCACCACAGAGCAGAAATGGGAGAGGCTAGAAACTGGCCAGATAATGGACTGAGTCATATGGTGAACATTTGCAAAACTTGTAGACTATAGGTACCCTCATGTCAATAACATGGCTATAGGAAGCCTCACATGGGGGATCTTACTGGCATCCTGTAGAAATCCACATAGATCCTGTGACCTAGAGCTATGAAAATGGAAGCAAAACTCCCACTGGTCCTGTGACCACAGCTTCAGGTTTCCTCATGAATTTGGGGATGCAAATCTGTGGCTGAATGAGTCTGAAGCCTTTGTTGCCCTGTCTGAGTGACAGTTTAGCATCAATCCTGGGGGAAAGGCCTGAAATACGATGCTCTATTTTGAGCCTCAAAGCTGAGCAGTTCCAAGCAACAGGAAGGAAGTTCTGCCTGCCACAGGTTTCTCATTTATTGCTCTAGGGAGACAGGTTTTCCCATAAACTTTACGGTTTGGTCTTGAAAGAATTCACCTTGCATTAAAAGAAAGTGTGCAGCAATTTATAAATTACAGTTACAAGAGAAATTGAAAGCCAGCCTGTAACAAGGAAATAGATACAATGACAATCGCAGATAACATGCTGTCTTTTATCAAATAAAAAAAATGCAGGTGATGATCTTTCTTCTCCTGACTGGTGTTAAGCCCAGGATTGCAACAGTCACCCATTCAACAAGAAGCTATTATAACAGCATTAGCCCTTCTGGATCTCTAAAAACGTTAAGCGCAAAAGAGTAATAGCATAAGCTCTTTCCTTGAGCTTATAAATAACTACCAGTAGGATTTCCACACCACATTAGTGAGTCATAACTCAGATATTCAACACCTTATCTTCCACTATCTACACTTGTCATTGTGTCTCTCATGCAGCAGACACACCAACAAGGCTTGCTTTTTTAAAACAAACAAACAAATAAAAACCCACCAGTTTTATTGAAGCAGAATGGGTCAATTTCATATCAATCCTAGACACAGCAGGAATAGCGTACTAGGAGCCAGTATAGTTCACTAAATAGAATACTAGACTTGTGTGTGTGTGTGTGTGTGAACCTGTGCAAAACATTGTGTGGGTCTGTGAGAGTGAATATATATGCTCAATATATGGGTTCCCCCAAAGGCTAGTCAGAAGGGAAAGAGAACTCCCCAGTCTGGCCTGGCTTGTGAGGATCTCTTCTATTCAGAGAGCCCTGTATTCACAAGTGAATTCTGACTTGGCTAAAATCGGATATATACAATACTGCGGGCTTTTGGAATCTGTGAAAAACTGCTAGAACCACTGAGGGTATTTCCTTCTCTTGACTTCCAAATAATGCCTAACAAGTGTGATAAGATGTCATCATGGCCATTTCCTCACGATGGGGCTGAGCTGCTTCTGGGACCAGGTGGCAGTGGTTTGCAGTTGTGTTTCTGCATGATGTCATCACTG
Source organism: Ctenosaura bakeri (assembly GCA_948474755.1). Lineage (NCBI taxonomy): Eukaryota > Metazoa > Chordata > Lepidosauria > Squamata > Iguanidae > Ctenosaura > Ctenosaura bakeri. The sequence goes on from CAOLHI010002971.1 coordinate 154,160, forward strand.
GCCTGCTGCCATCCCATCTCCAAGTGTTGTGCTCACACAGTTTTCACAAAATTGAAAAAATCTGTTTTGTGGCTATGATTATATGGCCCTCATTTCACTCCTGGCCATGTGGAAGCCACTTCCTTCCACAGCATAGCAATGCAAAGTGCCTAGCTGCACTGCGGAAGAAAGAGTTGGCATCACTGCACTCCCTTCTTCATGGACCAAGCAGGTGTGGAGGGGAGAGCGTTGCTAATGCTCTCTCTTCCAGATGAAGGACTGCAGCACAATGATGAGGAACAGCGTCATCATGTGGAAATAGCCTAATTTATGATGTTGTTACTTGGAAATATGGAAAGCATAATAATACTGCATAATGAATTTGCTTGGTCAGGGGCAAGTGATGCTATCAACACACAATGCCACAAAAAAGGAAGAAAAAAGGCCACAACTTTTATTGCCTACAGTTGCTAATTGGGTTGGCACATGCATGGGTCCAGATCTGGGCACCAATCAACCTGCCTTTTGATTGATGAGTCTGACCTTCCAGCCCACTGTCGTAACCATTGGGATGACAGGAAAGACCCACCCAAGAAAAGAACTCTCCTGGTGCCCCCCACTGACTGCCAGGGAGTGCAAGAGAGTCATGTCACTCTCATGCTATGCATGAGTGCTTCTGCCCACATACCCTGAATCCATACCCTGTACCATATAATGGCTGGGACACAATAATAAGCACAGTCCTGGATCCAGGATCCATACTACCACCCCTTAACAAGTTGTAACAAATAACAACATATACATCACAAGAAAATAACAGTTAAGGCTCCAACCAAGATAATGCAAGAGCAGCAACCCTCAGAAATTAGCACTGTGCTGTGCCCAAACAACCACTGAAACCTCACAGAGGCACCAATATGGTGCAATGACAAACAAACAAACAAAAATGAGGTGAGTGCTTGGCATCTTTAGACCAACTGGTTCAGAGCTGGGACCACAGGGGAATACAAAGCCCAGCAACCATCCAGAGTGAAAACATCACATCTGGGTAATTTATGCATTTGAATTCATTGGCTGCTGCTTCCTTCCCAAGAGTCTGTGTGAGATTGCACAGACCCTTAGGAAGGACATGTGGTGCCCACCATGGCTACCATTAACACTCACCACCTTGAGCCCACAATCTATCCTCCTGGTAAGTCAAGCAGCTACTTTATTTTGACTGGAAATTTTAAGAGGGATAACTAGGAGGAATGCACAGAGATTGTTCTGCAGGTTTGGCCAGTATCATGGATTTGATCAGCAATTCTACAGTTGGTGACTAGTGTGTGACACAGGGATCAAATCCTGTCTGGTAAGGCCATGCTGTGTGATATGGCTGTTGGGCTGCACAAGTTCTTCCCTCCTCCCTATTCTAGTATTGTTTGGTAGTTTAGTTTCATCCAGATTAAGTGACCATATTTTCTCTCGTACTCCAAATGTTGAGGATATTTTCCTTCTCTTGTCTTCCAAATAACATCTAGTAATTTAAAAAGAAAAATGAAACACTGGAGCCAACATAGTATAGTGGTTAGGAGATTCAAATATAACCCTGGAGACCAGGGTTTGATTCCCCACTTGGCCATGGAAACCCACTGGGTGACCTTGGGTACATCACACGCTCTCAGCCCCAGAAAAACTCCATTATAGGTTCACCTTAGGATTGTCATAACTTGGAAATGACTTGAGGGTACAGAACAACAAAGTGAGATATCATCATGTTCCTAATGTCTCTGTTCCAAACTCATTTTATGTGGCACTACTTGGAAATTTTGGGGAATACAGTGATACTGTATACTATATTTATTATTACTAGACAGTATAGGAGGCAGAACAAAACATAACACTTCTATAGTCTGCTGTGCCTGGACTTCCATCATGACATCTGGTTTGGGCCTAATATTTAAAGTTACATGAAAGTAGAAAACAGTCATGCCTCCCTAAAGACTTCTCATCAAATGAAGAAGAAGCCTTACTCTGCTAGCATGAAAGGGAGGAAACCCTTCTGCTAGCCAGTGAGGCAGTGGGAGACCATCCAGGTCCCTCTTCTGCTCTGCAAACAGCTCAGAGTCAGAACAGAATGAGGAACTGGCACCCAGTTCCCAAGAAAAGCACAAGCAAAATCAGCTAAGCCAAATTCTCCCCCTCTCCTTTCTCCATGCTCTTCTCAGCTACAATAAAGTGCTTTTGAGGAGAACTGCATCTACGAAGGCATATCATACATATCAGCTGGGACACTGAGTGGGGCTAGGAGCTTTCACCTTTATAAACAACGTAATTGCCCTGATCAGTACTGGAAACAACACCTGGCTCTAAACTCTTAGAGCTTGTAATCTCTGATTCACAGTTATGACCTATACCGCTTTACAGCCTTGTTTGCTGCTGAGTACCTTGTTTGCTGCTGAGCTTCTAGGATCTCCTGACACTGATTGATTACCTGTCTCTCAGCCTTTGGAGTGCTCTCATGTTATACTCTTTGCACCTCCCCATTAGAGCATTTCAGACCCTCTGCTAATAGACTCAGACATCCTAGACCTCTCCTCACTGATCCCCTGTTCCTCTCAGATGAGTTCTGCACTGATAGGGACTGCAACTAAGTCAGAAAAGAACAAATACATTAAGGGGCTGGATCGATTTAAACCAATGAGGCATGGGTTAGTCATGCCTAACTTACTCCCACCCATATAATATGACAAGTGGCTGGAAAAATATTTGGGGAACATAGTAATTTTTATTGTTGCGCTTATCTATTTTTTTTAAGTTTCAAATGATGTTTCTCTTGTCCTTGTATATTTTTTAAAAATTGTCCTGTCCCAGTACATTTCAAAATATTTTTAATTTCCAACTCACATTGTTGAGTCAATTTCATCCTGGAGCAGTATTTCATCACATGAGCTGGGGGTGTTAATGCTTCATGGTTTTGCAGCTCATTGCTAGCCCTATTTCAGCCCCAACCAACCAATACATATATCTTCAGTGAACATGGCCACCTTCTCATGCAGTTATAAGCTGCAATGGTGGAAATTCCTTCTACCACCACTCGTTGACATGAGATCACACACAGAGTATGAAATGAAGCATTGGAGCATTGGACTGAAGATTGTGAAAGGAGGAATGCATGAGGAAGGGGCAATCTTGAGTCAAGGAATCATACATTTATGCTTTTATTTTAAAAAACGTATAGCAATTGTGCTAACTTTCCAGACAGATTTTTAAACATTCAAAATGGTGAGCAGGCACTGCCATTTTGCAACACATCAGGAAACACAGTGGAAATAAATGGGGAGAGATGTGAGGAAGTTATTGCCAACATTATAAGCAGAATTCTCACAAATGAATCATTTTTTTAAAAAAAAAAATTTTTTTTTAAAAAAAAGCCAGGATGTTGTTTGGATGCAGAAGTGATGGGACAGGTCAAGAAGTATCAAGCAGTGACATGGAATGGCACAGTACAAATTGGGCCAAACTGCTGATCTGGATGAGCCCTAAATCTTCATTCAGTCCTCTGAGGAAGCATTGGGAAATAAATGTGCAACTCTGTTTGAAAGAACACCTAGGCTTTCTCATTCTCCTTATCAGAGAAGGGGATGAAAGACTATGTAGTCCCATAAATTAATTGCTTATCACCGAGTGCCACTGTATAGAAAGGCTTTTTGAGGCTTTGGTGAGTAAATAAATAGCCAGAAAACTTGTAATTTAATGCCACAATTATTTCATACTTTAAGCCATAAAACGTTTACATTCAACTGCCTACTCTCTGCCCAGTGAAACTAAGCTCTCTTTGGCTAATCAAACCGTTCATGAACATTTTACTGTTTGTGAACATTGAGAATGATAGCTCTGTTCTCCAATGCATTTACCACCCAGTGCAGCAGTGTAAATATTTAGTACAGCATATTGGGATGTAGCTGTGTTTTTCCTATTAACATGAATAAATGTAAATATTTACAGCATATTTTCTCTAGAATATTTATGCTGCAATTTAGCACAAATGCAGAACTGCAAAAGAGTGCTGGGAAGTGGAGTGGGGGGAGCAAAAAGATGTACAATGAATAACATTCCATGCAGAGAAGAATCCAATCTATAAAATGGTTACTTTGACAGCATCAAATGTGTTTCCCTATAAAATGAATAGTCAAGCACTTCCCAGACATAAAGTATAGGGAAAACAGCACTATGGAAATTATTTGAGAAAGACTCTGAGAAAGCAAGGGGAAGAAGCCATATGGCATTACAGAGTTTACCTCTGAGTGAATCTAGGTATTGAATAGACATTGTGAAAGTGATGGAATGGCTGTCACTTTGTATCTCTTCCTACTTCCTCATTATGACTAGGAAAAGATGGCATGTCACATGACATTGGCCAAAACCTCATGGTTGTCTTACACATGAGTACATTCCCCTACACAAGTGGCTGGACATTTGAAAACAATACAGAATGTCCATGTTCAGTTCAAGGGTACTAAAGCTAAGTCACACATGTAGTGCCATGACAGTTGCAGATTCAAGTGTGCATATGCATGCAATGCTGTACACATGCAGATGTGATGCACATGCAGAATGAATGAGATTCAAATAGTGTCCACAAGTATTTGTTTGTGCATTCTCTTGCACATTTGGGTATGCATTCAATTGAACAAAGTTGCCATTTAACACAGGGCCTGCACATTGCAATCAATATGTAACTCTGCATGCAACGATTTATGCCACACAGGCTCAATGTCTGTCATTTCCTTCCGTGTGTCGCTTCTGCCTCCATCTCATCACACTGGCTGTAAGAGAACAGGGTAATAGTATGGATGGAAAGAATATTGAAAAAATGATCAGAAGCATGTTTCTTAGGTGCCAGAAAAATCCCCAAAGATGCAGATTCAGGACTGACAAAGAGACAGCATTTCTATCTCTGCTACCATACCTCTGAGAAAACTGTTGCCTGCCAGCTGAGAGAAGAACAGTTACTCCCTTGCAGGACCAGGACCAAGCCTCCAAGGGGTGGACTAACTAGGACAGCCTTCATATGTACCCCTGTCTTGACAAGGGCCATTTCCGCACTACACTCTTATAGCGCGGTTATTCCACTTTCAACATCCTATGAAATCCTGGGGTTTGCAGTTTTGGGTGACGCTGGCCAGCCCCTCCCAAAACTGCAACCCCCGGATTCCATAGGATGTTCAAAGTGGAATAATCACGCTATAAGAGTGTAGTGCGGAAATGGCCAAGGTTATAAGAGGTAACCTGGCTGGCTAGAGGGAAGTAGCATACCAAGATGAGACAGCATTACCATCTCTGCTACTATCCTTCTGGGAAAGCTGCTTCCTGCCAGCTGAGAGGAGAACAGCTACTCCCCTGCAGGAACAGGTCCAAGCCTCCAGGTAGTGCGTTAACCAGGGCCATTTCCACACTAGACTGTTATAGTACTATTGTTCCACTTTCAACATCCAATGGAACCCCAGGATTCCATAGGATGTTGAAAGTGGAATAATAACACTATAACAGTCTATGCAGAAATGACCTAGGACTGTCTACACCTGTTCCCCTGCCTTGACAAGAACATAAGGGGTCGCCTTGGTGGTGGGACAGCCACTGATGGTGTGGCACTAAAGAGGGTTGTCTCTTTGGGGTTTGGGCTAGTTACTCTGCAGGAGAATGGACAGGAAGCACTCTGTTATCTACTTTTTAAAATAATATTATCGTTTTTACACACATATAGAAAACACACAGAAGAATTTGTATAAAGTAAATTAAAAAATGAACAAAAAAGAAAAGACCTACCAACAGAGAGCTAAATAACAGACAAATGATAATAAACACAATGAGCAAATAATATATAGACATTCCTATTTCAATCTATACAACATTTCTATATATACAATATTGATTTTTTTACATAATTTAAAAAAATTGACTTCTCTAACAAAGTAACAGCTTTTTAAGACAAACATTTGTAACCCCTCTTTAAAGTTAATTAATGATAATTAAACATATAAGTAAGCTAATGTATTTCAGCTATTTCCATTAACTTCTCCAGCCATTCTTCTTCAGAGGGAATAGAAACCTCACGCCAGTGTCTAGCAAGCACAGTTCTTGCCATTGTTATATACTTTCAACTGATAAGAAGAATTTGAAGGATTAATACCAAAAACTAGAGGCAGAGAGTTTACTTTCAGCCATTTTATTTAGTTGTTTAAAATTCCTTCCAGTTCATTTGGATGGAAACCAATTCTTATGGGCCCAATGAGCCAGCAGGTAGTGAGAGTGCCAGTGGAAAGACTGGGTGATGGGTGTACAACCCAGAACCACCTGGTTGGCTACAAGGCATCACCTGAATGTGAGTGGGGTTCTGCTGGACTAGCCAACTAATCATACTCATTGACTGGGAACTCATTGACTTCTCACTGACTAGTAGTGCTGTGTTAGGTGCTATCTTAGAGCTGTCTTGTTGATTTTTGGTTGTAAAGAGAATGAATAAGGAAACTGCAATGGCAATAAGAGTTGTACATGTCAAGGGAGGTATGCTGATGGCAGGGTCACATGTTCTTACAGAGCAAATTGAGAGAGAGAGAGAGAGAGATGTTTCATTGTTTAATATCTATTTCACCTTCCCATCACCCTCCCAGCCTTGGGAGCTTGAGGAGTGAGGCAAGCCACCCACAAAACCTCATCTTACTCTTATACAATGTGAAGTCAGTTAAAATAAAGAACATATAATCTATGATCTCCTCAAGGATGAGGATGCTGACCTGGTATGCTTCACCAAAACTTGGCTGTGGGGTGATAGTGGCCTGCTGTGAGCTCAAGTTCTCCCAGCCAAGTATTGTGTTATCAAGCAGTCAAGGGAACATGGGCGAAGGGGTGGGAGAGCTGTGGTCCATAAAGATCATCTTAATCTGACCAAAATACCTATTAGGGACCTAAGCCACTTTAAGTGTCTGAAAATCAAGGATAGAAAGGGGATTCTGCTAGTTTACCATCTACCCCTCGCCTATCAGACTCCTTGACTGAATTCGGGGACAGGGCAGTTGTTCCTCTGAGGCTAGGAGAGTGTGATTTGCCCATGGTCACCCACTGGTTGTCCATGACCAAGTGAAGATTTGAGCCCTTGTTTCTAGTGTCTCAGTCCAACACCCAAACCATTAGACCACAATGTCTCTCAAGCTACCATGGCTCTTATAATTCCAGAAGCCAGGACAGTCACTGAAACTGAATGTGTTCATAAATGAGTTTCAGAACAAACAAAAAGAACTACTTCTTCACAGAATCCATATTCAAACTGGAATTTACTACCACAAGATGGAGTATTGGCCACCAACATGCATGCCTTTAGAAGGAGATTAGGATAATTTATGGAGAATAAGGCACTCAGTGGCTACAAATCATGGTTGTTGTATGTTTCATGCAGGAACAGAGGCATCATGGATCTCTATAACAGCTGCAGGAGAACATACACAGGAGGGTATTATTATGGCACTTCTGTTTGGCTGTGGGCTACCCATTGACATCAGGTTGCAGTAGATAATTGTCTAGTTTCAGTAGTGATAGCTCTTCTTAGGGTCCTGAATCCTAATGGTTAGTTTCAACTAGAGCTGACAACTGAATCAATTGCTGAAAAGTGAGCCAAGACTTAGGCAAATTCCATGGATTTAGTGGATCCACTCTAGTCATGACGAACAATAGTATTCATACCAAGGTCTGACGCAAAATGTCTATGCACAGCTATGTTCAAAACCAGAATAGATAATACTGATTTTTTGATACAGAACATTTGAAACTGGGGGCCTGATTTGTATGCCTCATCTGTAAGTGTACTGATTTACAATATAATAAAGATATATATCTTTAATAGGCAGCAAGGAGCTGTACTTTTTATTGAGGCTGTAGAATTTTGAATTACTTTGAATAGAAATTGGAAATGAAAAAGTATATGGTTCTCTCTCCCCCTGCCACCCATCCAGAATACACCAATTCATGTGTGGTAAGAGGAGGAAAAATAAGATATTGACCTAGCTTGGATATAATGGGATATCTTTGCATGCAATGCAAGAACAACAATTCTTTATTACAGTCCATAGACCCAGGAATCTTAAATGGGTAACATGTAAAATAGATTAAGATCACAATGACCATTAAGAAACACAGCCCCAGAAATAGTCAAGCCATAAAAGCAGTATTTGTTTCAGACATCTTTTGACATGTAATGCATTAACAACTACCAAAATGAGTTTTCAGTGAGCTTCGAGATTCTTACTGTTTTCATACCAGCATAGAAAGTTAGAACCATTCATTTGTGTTTCTAGATCATCTTAGCATCATCTGAAAACTGTGGTTCATTCAAACTATGATTTGAGATTATGTTCTCTGATTCTGGCATTTTATCAAGCTAATGTTTTAAAACTGGCCATGGTTCTTAAAATTCAGACATCCTGGGTAAGAGTGGTCTGTTTAAAATGGGAAGAGAAAAGAGCAGCCCAAAAGTGTTGTTGAGGTTCATTCACATGATGGGAAATTACCATTTATTACTGCAGTTGAACTGGGCCAATAATACAGATTTGTAGCTTCCGTTAATGGCCTAAATTTAAGCTGCAAGAAAAACTTTGAAAATTATGCAGTTGTCAAAGGCCATTTCTGCACTAGACTGTTATAGGGCTATAATTCTACTTTCAACACCCTATGGAATCCTTGGATTTGCAGTTTTGAGAGGGGCCCTCCAGCCCCTCTCAAAACTGCAAATCCCAGGATTCCATGGGATGTTGCAAGTGGAATCATAGCGCTATAACAATCTAGTGCAGAATAGCCCAAGACTATTTGCTGTTCAGAATTTACTCTGTACAAAATTTGCATGTGGATTTTGTGTGGAGAAAATAGCCTCTTCTGTACTGTATGCTGTTTCCTATGCAGAAAATGCTGTAGCTAGGAATTCATTCTGCACAAAATTCAATGTGTTCTTATTGCAAGGAAACAGCTTTTTGACAGATCTGCACAAAAATGTTGTTTCCTGTACAGAAAATACGTCCTATAACAACAACACATCCTAACAATGTAGATTTAGGACTGATAAGAATCTTCACAGTTTGGAACTTATTCTGAATCAAATTTGTGCAAATTTTATGCAGAATAAGCTCCAGCCTGTGAAGATGATGATGATGATGTTATTGTTATTTACCCAACTCTCCACAAAGCTTAAAGTAGAGTACAACATAAAGTACAACTAAAAGCACATAAAACCATTCAAAATACACTAATCTAAAACTCATAATTTAAAATATAAAATGCACATTTGTGTGCAGCCAGGAACATCACTATATGATCTTGTACATGATCACTACATGATGTTGTACATGATCACTACATGCGTATTTCTGCAAAATGCATACCACTGCATGATGCATATGCATTGGTGCATAATGAGCACTGGTGTGCACGATGAACTGATGTGCATTGTGCACCAATGCACATCATGCACTAGTGCAAATTGGGCACTTTACCAGCTATGCTATATAGTGACGTAATAGCAGCCCTCTACTGGGTACAGGCTTTACACAACTGCACAGTTCTAACTCCCACAGATGTAAATCCTCTTGCGGAGGTATAAGGCCCCAATAGGGTTTTGGTCAATATATTTTTCTGTGCTGTAACGTGAGAACTGTTAGCAGATTTCATAAGTTGTCACACCATAAAAGCATTGTGATATTGGTATTTTTATTTTCAAATCCCTTTTTAATTATTCACCACATGGTGTTACCCTGGATGTAGGGGGTCCCGGGGGGGGTGCCCAAATAACCAAATAAAAACAAGTTGGGGGAATTTAGCTTGAGCACTCTCTTGGCTAAACGAGAGACAGGATAACTTTAGCAAGGATCTTTTAACCCAATGTCTATGGCTTCAGGTCAGACAGCAGGCAAGCAGGTTTAAAAGTAACCAAAAATAACAGTTTTAGTGAAAGATAAATAGCAAATAAAACAACACACACACTAGCTAAGTGGAAAGCAGAATTGGAGAGCTGAGGGGTAGACAATACGACACCTGGTCTTGTTGTCCTGGAGAGAAAGATGGGGTTCTGGGAAAGAAAGCTCAGCGTGGCTGGCTGAGGGGAGCTCCTTAGACAAACCGGCAGCAAGACGGGATGGAAGTCCAAAGTAGTCTGAAGACCGTTTGGAAATGAGGGGTTTTTATAGGGAAGTTTGTGCCTACTGGCTATGGCAGGCCAGGTGAGAACAAAAGAAGTTTATTGCTGGACAAAGGATTTGGAAAGGTCAAGTTTGCATGATGAGCTTAACACTCAACGACTATAGTTTGGCCAGTACGTAAATGTCCTGTCTAAAAGGACTGGTTCAGCTGAGAGCTGTGCAGCTATTGTGAGGTTTGCAGTTGGAGGTTCCCTGAAGCTATGAGCAAGGATTGAGTTAATGGCCTCAATAGGGTCTGGAATGTAAAACCATTAGTGGCCGCACCCTGTCCGTGCCTGTCCGGAGAACCTCGCAAACACGTGGAGTGGGGTGGCCGGAAAAGGTCAAGCAAAGGCCGAATTGTTTGATATCAAAATGATATCTGGGGGTCCTCACCAACAGTGCCATATCTGGAGTAACAATGGATTTTTTTTTCTCATTGCCAGTGCACATTGGACAATTGAGCTGTTCACAGCAACACAAAAGACTTTTTCCTCTTGATCAGTCACTACATTAAACCCAGTGTGGAATTTGGATTTATTTTATTTTTTGCTCCAGTATGTCTATATTTACACTGCATCAAATTTTCTAATTTAAATAGTATCTTTTTGGACCTCTAGACAATCTGTTTTTGTTCAAGTCACCCTGAATAATTTTATACCATTGGCAAACAGGGCTACTTCACTGCTTATCCTTCCAGATCATTTATGAACAAGTTAAAAGCCACCACTATTTACATCCCTCCCTTGAGAGAACTGAAGGAAGAATCCACGCTGACTCTCAATTTTCTGGTTTTTGAACAGTTACTGGTCCATAAAAGAATGACTCATTTATCCAATTACTATTATGTTTTTTTCCTGAAGTCTTTGGTGAAGGTCTAATAGATCCCTTGACCCTTCAGACCTCTTGCAATTTGTGCTCTTTTTCCTGTAATGTGGCATATATTCTAGCTGAGCTGATATCATTGTAGTTTTGAGTAACCTCCAAGGATTTTTTTTTTTTTACAAGATTTTGCTCTTGGAGTTAAATCTTCCTCTTAGTCAGTTTCCTTGTTTTTACAGAACTATCCTCTCAAATGTGACTGTTCTGGGTTTTACTGTGACCTTTCCACTTACATCTGGTCATTTGACACTGCTGTAAATCACTGTTCCAGATCAGTCAGTAACATTCATATGACCACCTTCCCCTAGATCCTGCACAGCAATGCTTAATCCAGGACCTCTCCCCATCTAGTCTATGACACCATCGCTTAGGGCATTTAGACATTTTTTTCCCATTTGTTATTATCAGAACCCACATTTATTCCATCAATGAGAAGGTAATGGAAGTCTCCCATTCATCCACTAAAGACCCAGTTGATCCGTTATATGCACATACTGCAGCATGATACTCATTACCTGGATTGGGAGGATTATTCAATTCCTCCTTCAGATTCTCCTCTCTTTCCCCATATCCTTTCTTTTCCTATAATGCTAGAACTGGGATATTGCAGTGAAGTTGGTTGGATGGTGCAAGATTCAGGACAGGAAAAAGAACACTTTGCACAGTCTAAGTGATGAAACTTGCTGCCAACAGGTATGGTGACAGCCAATAGAGCAGATAGTTTTAAAAGGGAACCAGACAAATTTATGAAGGATAAGTTTGTTCATGATGCATACAGCCACCTCATGCATGAGACAGCATTCACCTGTATCAGTTTTTGGAGAACATAATCAGATCATGTTCTGCTTTCCATTTTTCTGGTCGATGTCCACTGTTGATAACAGGCTTCTAGGCTAGATATGACTTCAGCCAGACTTGGTAGGATTCTTCTTTCATAACTTAAAGTCCTAAACAGGAATGTTTGCACTGTTACTTTTTGAAAGAAATTGGTTAGATGTATAGTTTCAAGGCCCACGCAAATAGTTAATTAAAGCTATAGTTAGGATTTTAGAAAAGAATTTTTTACTGCCCATGTTTTTTCAAAAAATAATTTCTTATGTTTCCATTACCTTAAAAAAAAGAAGAACTATGGGCTAATGCCCTGTGACACAAACATGATGGCCCTTTCCACATGTGAAGGAAAAAACGTCCTGAGACATCCTGAAACGGAGCTTACCTGAAACCCGGTAAGTCCGTCGCCACGTGGAACAGTGCATTTTCGCTGCTCCACACTCCTCGGTGCCCCGCGGTGTCCTGCGGTGCCCAAAATGCTGGCTTACAACTGGCTGAGGCTCTCCACCAACCGGAGAAGCTCGCCAGCCAGAAAGCTCGCCCCCGGCAAATCTGCAGGCATGCCCTTACGCGCACCTGCAAATCCACACTGGGCGCTGCGACGGGGCTGAATGGGGCTGCATGGGGCTGCACGATGGTGCTTTTTTCAAACCTCTTCGAAAGTGGTTTTTAAAAAGCATGCAGTGCCACCACTTCTGGTCACCCTAGCGCAGATTGGGGTGTGTAATTACACTAAAGTAGTCTGCCCCAATCCATTTTACGGTGTAGATGACCTCCGTCAGAGGTCGCACTACACCGTTTTAATACCCCCTTGTGGAAAAGGCCATATTCTCCAACCACCTACCTCGCTCTTTTCTCAACACCCAGAAAATAATATCAGGTAGCAGTATACACAAGCCAACATTTGGGTCATGTGATATTCCTCATTTACCATTTACTAATGCTGTATCCCATTAACGATAATCCTAACTGACATGTTAGAGTTACATTGCAAAAGAAGTTACATTGTCCCTTGCTAAACTATAATCATAATATAATGTAGCTATATTTAGCTATAATTACATGTAACAAGCTACTTACAACTAGTTAATTCAACTTCCATACTCTTGTCTATTATCTGCTATATAAAAGTCATTGTTTGTCTGCACTTTTCTCTGTCTGTTTGTATCATATGCTAATGCCAAACAGACCTCATATGAATGGCTGGCTATGAAGATTCCATGGAATCCTGGAGTTGATAGTTTAAGGAGGGGCCTTTAGAATTCTCAGCCAGGCAGCTAGGTAAGAGCGGGTAAAGCAGTGATAAGAGGTATTTTCATAAAATTGAATGCGGAGTGGAAAAAGAAAAAGCAAGAAAAGATAAATAAGGTTATAAAAGAGATTAAGGTAAAGGAATTAGTTTTAAAAAAGGACCCTAATAATGATAAAATTGCTTCTCAATTAAAAATGTTACAAAAGCAAATTACAATGTTAATGACAGAGGAGATCAAAAAGAAATTGGATTATGTAAAACAGAGTAACTTTGATCAAGCAAATAAACCTGGAAGATGATTAATGTATAGATTGAGAAAGGAAAATACTAAAAGGAGAATTAATAAGCTGTAAGTAGGGGATAGGATTATAACAAATGAAAAAGAATTAACCAAAGTATTTTATAATTATTTCCAGGCAATATATATAAAAAAAAAACAATCAACACAAATAAATTCATATTTTAGTGATCTGGGGATACGAAAATTTACAGAATTATAAAAAGAAAAATTAAATAAAGAAATATCACTTGAGGAAATTAAAGAAGCAATTAAACAATTAAAAAGAGGGAAATCACCAGGTCCAGCTGGTTTAACGGCCCTCTATTACAAGGTCTTTAGCAATGACTTAGCAACACTCTTTCAGAAAGTGATGAACAATATATTACAGACTAAGGAAATTCTGGAAAGTTGGAAAGAATCAAATATAGTTCTAATACCAAAATAAGATGATCCATTATTAATTAAGAATTACAGACCCATATCATTATTAAATGAAGATTACAAGATTTTTATGATTATCATAGCTAATAGAGTAAAAATAATATTACAAGAATATATTCATGAAGACCAAAATGGCTTTTTGCCAAAAAGACAAATTAGGAACGACATTAGAACAGTATTAGATGTAATAGAGTATTTAATATACCATAATGAAATTAAAGTAACATTGATATTTTTGGATGCAGAAAAAGCGTTTGATGATGTGAATTGGCTATTTTTATTAAAAACAATGGAAATAATGGATATGGGACAAAATTTTATAAATTGGATAAGAGCAATCTATTCCTCACAAAAAGCAAAAATTAAAGGAAATATTTCTGAATATTTTAAATATTGAAAAAAGTACAAGACAAGGTTACCTACTATCACCATTGTTGTTCATTTTATTAATAGAATGTCTAAGCAGAATAGTAAGAAATAATAAGGAAATTAGTGGCATAAAAATTAGAAAAGAATTTAAATTAAAAATATTTGCAGATGATGTGTTTTTTTCATTAGAAGACCCACTGAATAGTATAGATCAATTGACGACAATCTCAAAAGAATTTGGGAAGGTATCAGGTTTTAAAATGAGTATTGACAAAATGAAGTTTATAACTAAAAACATGAAGAAGGAGGAACAGGATGCACTTTGTGAGAAAATGGGATTTGAAATAGTTCAGAAAACAAAATACCTGGGAATAATTATAACATCAAAAAACCAACAGCTATATGAAAATAGTTACATCAGAACATGGGAAAATATAGGGACTTCCGGTCCGACGGCAGAGCTAATGGCCACCTAGGGAGATTGCTGTCTCTAAGTTGTCACCGCAAGTGGCTATTTCAGGCACGTTTTTTAAATCCAAGAGTAAAACAGACAATCTAAAATAGGATCGGCAGTTTTCTTGACAAGCCTGGACAAGAACTCCTCTGGTAAAGGGAGACCAGAAGGGGTTCGTCAGGGACCTGTGTCTGCTAACCCGCAAGCCAGAGATGCATGACACCAGAATGGCAGGTGGGCGAAAACGGGAGGTTGGAGAACTTCCACAGCCACTTGAAGTGTGCTGCTGAAAGGGACTTCAGTTAAGCAATAGCTGGACCTTTTTAAAAATTTTGTAAGTAAATAAGAAGACTTTGCTATTTAATTAAGTTCCAAGTTGCCATTTACCGGGAATTAGAGGGAAAATTCCAACACCAGGACTGAGTACGTAGTGGTGAAAGTAAATGAAGAGTAGCTTTCCATAAGACAGTGGATATCATTTTTTTCCTATTTAAAACAAAGATCTATCTTCTCTACGAGACTGGCTTTGAACCTTTTATGAGTTTTTTCTAAACGGTAGAACTGGCAGTCCTTTAATGAATTGGACATTTATATAAGGAGTAAAGATATTGAAGACTTGTTGAAAATATTTTTTGGGACTAATACAGGACTAACCGGCGAAAAGGTTTTATCTGTTTGTTTTGGATTTGCTTCTTTGTTGCCACCCCAGGAATTTATTTTAACATTATTTCTACTTCAGACTCAATTCCTTCAGCTCAAGACTTACACCATGGATTTCTATTTACATTCACAGCATTGACAGAGCTCATGTTGTCTTTTTTTCTACACGTTTTCCTCAATATGTTTGGACATAAATTTACACTACGGGAATTATAACAGGATGTTTAACAATAAAAAAAGAAGACAAGTTACGAGATTACATAAACTTTACTATTTAAAATTGATTTAAGACTGATAAGACTGTGAGACTGTGTCTCTGAGCTTCGGAGAAAGAGAAATACCCAATATATTTGAAAAGACATTTAAAAGGCTAATAAAAAGTTCAACAAGGAGGCAGAGAACAGGACAGAAAGGAGTGACAAGAGATCAACACAAGTAGTATAACTGAGTATAAACTGTGTATAAATTGTTAATATAAATACAATTGAGTATAAATTGTTCATTTAAGAATATTGTGTATTACAATAAGCTTGAGTGAATTAAGTTTGGGGGATTAATGATTGAGAATTATAATTTGCTACAATAAGAGTTTGATGAGTTTTATGAATTAAATTGGGGGAAGATTGATCATATAAGTGATAGGCATAAAAAATCTTTTGTTAAAATTATTTGGTTAAAAGTGACACTTTAAAAGTTATTTAGTTGTATATATTATGTGATAACAATATCATAAATATTGTAAGTTCTGAAAGTATAATTTCATAAATAGTAGAGTAAAATTTCAAGTTGCTAAGTTTTAAAATTCTATTAGGTGTCTGCTATTGTCTTATGAAAACTAATTTTGGTGAAGTGACCTTGAGCTGGAGAGCCACCGATAACTAGTTCACACAGCTGTGCTAAAGGGAAGAGAGGTAAACAAAAGACATAATTTAAACAAGATAGTTAAAGCATAGAACAAACGTTATTGTGGCTCAACAGCACTACTTGGTGACACTTTGGTATATTGCATGAACTGATAATTTAATAGCATAAATATAAATTTAGTGAATTGAATTGAAAATGGCACCAGGCACCAGAAGAGCCCAGACAAAAGTGACAACGAGTCAAACATCAACTCAACAAATGAGAATATCTTCTATAGATATGTCTACAGCTTCAGTAGACACAAATTCAATTTTAGAAGAACTGCATAGATCCAGAAATGAAATGAGACAAGAAATAAGACAAGATATAAAAAAGACAAGAGCAGAAATTAAAGCAGACATTAAAAGGGAAATAGAGGGTCTGAGTAAGAAAATGGACCAGATGTCTAAAGAAATACTTACAATAAAAACAGACATGCCAGCACTACAGGAAAGAACTAAGCAGGTGGAAGAAAGAACACACCAGATAAAAGAAAAACAAGTGACAGAAGAAATGAGATTGAACAGAATTGATACAAGATACAGAGAACGCTGTTTGAAGTTGAGAGGCGTAATTGATCAGGGTCAGGGAAACATATACGATAAAATAATACAGGCATTGATACCATATACTCAATTACCAGAAGAAAGACTGCATACCAGCATTGAAAGAATTTTCAGAATTAATTCCAGAATTGCAAGAAACCAACCATGAGATATAGTGGTTTGTTTTACAAACCTAAGAACAAAAGATATAATACTTCAGAAAAGCTAACAAGAAAAACTGTACATTGAATCTCAGGAGATAAGAATATATAAAGATATACCAGTACAAACACTAAAAAAATGACAAGAATACAGATTTCTGACACAATTACTATTAAGAAACAACATCAATTATGCTTGGAACAGAACAGAGAGTGTATTCTTTGATTTCAAACAGAAAAGATACAGAATAAATAATATAGAGAAAGCAAAAGAAGTTGCAGAAAAACTAAGAAGAGACTTGGAAAAAACAGGAAGAAAAGAAAAGACAAAAAATTGGCAACTCCCCCTGGAAAGTAGAGAACAGGAAGAAGTGGAAGAAGTCGGGGGTGCAGAAGGAGGAGACTACAGACTAAAAGAATTAGATTCATCAGAGGATCTCGATGAACAAGAAAGAAGTCTCGAAAAAGAAGAGGGAGAATGCCAACCAGAAAGTGAAATATAGTACATAGAAGAAAACCGATAAATAGAGAAATGGCATCTAAAAATCTGAAAGTATTTTCGTGGAACATTAAAGGACTTAAGTCGCAATTCAAAAGAAGACATGTCTTCCATTATTTGGAAAAACGAAAGTTGGATATAATTTGTTTACAAGAGACACATATGGCGCAAAAAGATATACAATATTTAAAAAACCCAAAATTGGGTCAATGCTATACAGCCTCTTACCAAAAGAAAAAAAGAGATGTGGTAATATACATATACAATAAACATATGGATGAAGAAATCTTTGTAGACCCCGCTGGACATTATCTAATCATTGAAGTTAATCTACAAGGGTTAATGTTACTAATAGTTGGAATCTATTCACCAATTGATAATAAAGAAAAATTTTATACCAAAATTAGGAAGCAGATGTCCAAGTTTACAAATGAACACCATCAAGGTAATGTACCAATCGGGGAGGGGGGGTTAATGGGGGTCTTAAATCCACTGGAAGATACGACATCAGAAAAACCAATTAAGAAAAACCAGGGAAAATTGCCACAAACCTTTTTTCAGATGATGGATGAATTAGCTTTACTTGATATTTGGACATTCAAACATGGATTTGAAAAGGTATATACATTCTATTCCAATAGGCACAAATCCATGTCAAGAATAGACCTTTTTTTGATATCTAAAATATTACATTCACAGGTACAGGACATGGAAGTTTTACTGAAATTGACATCTGACCATAATCCAATGCTTTTATACCTCAAGTCAAAATGAACCAAAGAATTTAATTGGAGATTAAATGATGTGTTACTCAAAGATACTGAACATGTTAAAAAACTGAAATAAATTATCCAAAAATACTTTGAAGAAAACATTGATCCAGATATTCCTATGAGAACAATTTGGGATGTGGGTAAAGTGGTCATAAGAGAGCATTTGATAAAAATTGGAGAGCAAAAAAAGAAAAGATAGAGAACAATATTTACAGCAACCTTGGGCGACGTTAAAAATAAAAGAGAAAGAGCTTAGAGAAAATACTACAAACTACAAGTTGAGATTGGAAGTAAAACTTCTTCAAGATCAAATAACAGCTAAGAATATGGCTGAAGTGGAAAGAAAAATAAAGTATTGCCGTTTAAATTACTTTAAATATTTGAATAAACCAGGCAAGTGATTAGCATACAAACTCTGAAAAGAAAGAGAAAAAAGAAGGATATTTAAAATTTAAAAAGTGCAAAAAGAGATTACAGATCAAGAAGAAATTAAGAAGATCTTCCAAAATTATACGAATTTGTACCAAAAAGACTTGCCGCAAAAAATAGAAACTAAGAAGACTAAGAAATATCTGGATAAACAAGAAATTCCTAAAATATCAGAAGAACAGAAAAAGATGCTAAATGCAGATTTTACAACAATAGAAGTCACACAGGCAATAAAAAGGTAAAAAATATCTAAAGCTCCTGTTCCAGATGGTTATACAGGGAGCTTCTATAAAGATTTTGAAACAGAATTACTAAAACCTCTAACAGACACTTTAAATGAAATAAGGCAAGAAGGTCTCCCAACTACATGGAAGTATGCAAATATAACATTACTTCCAAAAGAGGGGAAAGATCAGACACAACCTGAGAATTATAGACAGATATCTCTACTAAATACCGATTATAAAATTTTTACTAATATTCTAGCAGAGAGATTCAAAATTTTTTTGCAAGACTTGATACACCCCGATCAAAATGGATTTTTGCCCAACCAACAGTTGAAAAATAACATAAGAACTCTTTTAAATGTCATAGAACACTTTGATAAGAGGAATGAAAAGAAACTGACTATTCTTTTTCTAGACGCAGAAAAAGCATTTGACAGAGTTAGATGGAGTTTTTTAATAGAAGTATTAAAAAGAATGAATTGAGGAGATAACTTTGTCAGATGGATTGAGCAAATTTATCAAGAACCAAAATCCAAACTTATTATTAATGGTGAACTAACAAAAGAAATAAACATAAACAAAGGAACAAAACAAGGCTGCCCGTTGTCACCACTTTTATTTATATCCATATTAGAAATATTAAAGAACAATATTCGATTGAGGTCTGATATAAAAGTGATTACTATAAAAGACCAACAATACAAACTTAGAGCATTTGCAGATGATCTTGGTTTTTTTTACAGAAGACCCAGTGACTGGAATTGAAAAATTAAATCAGGAGTTAAAAAGATTTGGAGAAGCAGCAGGTTTAAAAATAAACAGAAACAAATCTTATGTAATAGTGAAGAATATAAGACAACAGGAAAGAGAAGAGATTCCAATAAAGACGGAATTCAAAATTGAGAAAAAAATAAAATATCTGGGAATATGGCTTACAGTAGTTTGACAACAACTATACTAAAATATGGAGAGAAATATCGAAAGAGTTGAAAAGATGGTCCAATTTAAATCTGTCCTTATTGGGAAGAATAGTGATGATAAAAATGAATGTTCTGCCAAAATTAAATTTCCTATTTCAAAATCTACCAATTATCACAAATGATAAACCAATCTGTCAATGGGAAAAAGAATTATCAAGATGTATATGGTTGGGCAAAAAACCAAGAATTAAATGGAAACTCTTGACAGAACAAAAGATGAAAGGGGGTTGTGATCTGCCAGATTTAAAATTATATTATTATGCCAGCGCAATGGTTTGGATACAGGATTGTATGACTCTGAAAGACAAAAGATTATTAACTTTGGAAGGGTCAAATATGAGATTTGGGTTCCATGCCTATTTATGGTATGGGAAAGGAAAAAAAAGACAAAGACTTTAATAATCATTACGTGAGAAAGGCACCGTTAACCTGGAGGAATGTGAAGAAGACCACTTATAATAAAATACCTTTATGGTTTTCACCTCAAGAAGCTCTGTATGAGCAATGGAAGGATCCAAACCAAAACTGTCTACGATACAAAGATCTGGTGATTTTGGACAAACAGGAAGGAATCAAAATGCGAACCCATGAAGAACTCAGTCAACAAGGTATACAAATCAATTGGTTCCCATACCTTCAATTAAAAGAAAGATTTAAAATGGGTATAAAACTGGAAGGCATATCAATTCAAAGGACATATAATGAATTAGAAACCACAATATTTTTGAAAACCAAACAAAAGATTTTGCATTTTTATAAATATTTCTTGACACGTAAATTGGAAGATGAAATAGTGAAAGATTCAATGATAAAATGGGCACAACATATCTAAGATGAAATTCCTTTAGAACACTGGGAAATGGCCTGGAAAAATGCAAATGAATTTACTAGTGCCCAGGAACTAAAGGAAAACTTCATAAAAATGATGTACAGGTATCACCTTAAACCAGCTAAAATAGATAAAATGTACCAATCAGGTAACAATAAGTGTTGGAAATATAAAGATAAGGTTGGTACATTTTATCACATATGGTGGACCTGTCCTATAACAAAGAAATTTTGGATACAGATATATGAAGCCATAAAAGAAATATTTAAGGTATGCAACCAGTTTTTTTTACTGAATATGACACATATGTTTAATTAAAAAAAATGTATCAAAACAAACGTGTACTGCTATACCTTCTAACAGCAGCAAGAATGTTGTTTGCAGGGTCCTGGAAATCATCTTATGTCCCAAATATTGAACAATGGATGTTAAAAATAACTGAAATTAAACAGTTTGATATATTTTCTCATTATTTAAAAGGGAAACGAACTGATAATTTAGAAAAAATATGGCAGCCAGTTATAGCTTATGTAAAATGATATGGCTAGTTGATAAACAAATATGTGGTATATATGACATAGAAGGTACAAAGAAACATCGAGATGTAGAAAATTCAGATATTTTATGAAGATGAATGTACATGTAAATAAGTAAATTATGGAATACAGTGAGATATATAGATTTAGACAAGTATGAGTCTTCTTTGTCTATTTGTTAAAATCAAACAAGTAAAGAATCATGTTTTCTTTTGGTGTAAAAAAGAAACAAGAAAATGTGTACTCAACTTTTTTAAACAGGGAAAAATAAGGGAATTTCATATGTGAAAGGGATAGCGTGTTGATATTATTCTAGGTATTTAGCAAAGGAAGTCAGAAAGAATAAATTTATTGTTTAGCACCAATAGTTCAAAATTAAATAAGTTTATATATATTGGAATATGTAAAAGATAAGATAATTGTGAAATGATAATATTCATTCTTAGATTTTTTTCTTTTTCTTCTTTTAATTATAACGACTGCCTTTTTAATAAAAATAATTAAAAAAAGAACATGGGAAAATATCAAAAAGGATCTTAATAAATGGCTAAAGGTGAATTTATCTCTGCTTGGGACAATAGCGGCAATTAAAATGATGGTACTACCCTAAATGCTATACTTGTTTCGAACAATCCCAATAGTTTATTCAAATTCCCCTTTCAATGTGTGGCATAAAGAGATTTGGTAAAAGAAAAAATAAAATGGAAAGTATTAATAGATGCAATAGAATGGGGAGGATTGGGGGTACCAGATTTAAAAATGTATTTTGCACCTTGTTTAATATGGTTAAGAGAATGGATAGCATTAACAAATAAAAGATTATTGGAATTAGAAGGCCATGAACTTAAATTTGGTTAGCACTCATATTTATGGTATGATAAAATAAAAGTTAATGCAGGATTCAGGAGTCATATTATAAGAAGAAACTTACTTAAAATGTGGGGAAAATACAAGAAAAGATTAACAAGGAGGATACCAGGATGGCTATCATCCCAAGAGGTGATACATAAAGGGAATTGGGAAGCCTGAAGGTACGGATTCAATGTAGAGACTTACTGAGGAAAAATAAGGAGGAGTGGGAAATCAAAAATATACAAAGTTTAGAACAGGAAGAGTTTAAAATGCAGTGGCTAACATATTATCAATTAAGGAAGAAATATAAGGAGGATAACAAAAAAATTGGTTTTGAAATAGTAGAAGGAATTTGAAAAATTGTTGCTAGAAGATTCTCATTTGATTGCTAATATGCATAAACTGTTATTAAGATTTAACACAGAAGAAGAACAAATAAAGGAATCAATTTATTGGGCACAACTAATAGGGCAAAATATAGACTTGGAACAGTGGGAAGATGCTTGGGGAAAGGGATTAAAATTTACAAGTTGCAATCATTTGAAGGAGAATTTTTATAAAATGTTATATAAATGGTATCTTATCCCTGAGAAATTAGCTAAGATGTACAAAAATCTTAAAGATAAATGTTGGAAATGTAGAAACCAGGGCCCTTTACGCACTGAGGCTTTTTGCGTGAGCCGGGGTGGGCGGCTTGCGCGAAAAGCCTCTTCCGAGAGCCTGCCGGTTCCCCGCTCGTTCCTTCCGCAGGCGAAGGAACAAGCGGGGAAGTGGCAGCGTCCCGGAGGCGGAGGCGGCTCGCGCGTCCATCCTCCCCCGCTTGCGCAAAAAGCAGGAGCCTCTCGCGCCGCCCCCACGCACGCGGGAAGCGAGCGACAGTCGCGCCCGTCCCCCCGCGCGCGCCAGGAGCGAGCGACAGTCGCGCCCACCCACCCCCCGTGCGCGCCAGGAGCGAGCGACAGTCGCGCCCACCCACCCCCCGTGCGCGCGCGCGAAGCAGGAGGCTGTCGCGAGCAGCCCCCCACCCGCGCAAAGCAGGATGCCATCGCATCCGTCACACAAGCGCCCCGCCCCACCCCTTCCTTCCGCAGGAGCGGAGGGAAGGAAGCCCTACCCGGCCGCCTCTCCGACGCACCGCACAACAGGTAAGTGCGGGTGGGCGCCGGGAGCATTGCGCGAGCGCGGGGTGATTTTCGCTTGGAAGCGAAAATCAAAAACCCCGCGCTCGCGCCTCTGCAGCCCCGTGAGAGCGCCGGAAGTGGGAGTGCGTCATGTGGAGCGGCGCTCCCACTCCCGCACAGCTCACAGGGCTATTTCGCTCGGGAAAGCCCGTGCGAAAAGGGCCCAGGTTGGAACTTATTATCACATATGGTGGAAGTGTAAAAAAGCTAAAAAGTTTTGGCTAAGAATAGGAAATATTATGCAAAAGATATTAAAGAAAAATATTAAGACCCAATTATGCTTATTAAATATAATAAATAGGAGTGATAAAGGGGAAAGAAAGCACAAGTATTTGATTAGATATATGATAACAGCAGCAAAAATTTTATATGCAAAATACTGGAAAATCAGTAAGATACTGAAACTAAGTGAGTGGATGATTAAGTTAATAGATTTGGCAGAAATGGATAAACTTACAACATTATTGAAAGGGGATACAATAGATTCATTTTTGAATACCTGGAAACCTTTCACAGATCATGTGATGAGTAAAAATGGGGAGTTAATGATTTTAGGATTTGATTTGTAACGTAGGATAGTAGTGGTATCAGTACAGAACAAAGTAAGTAGTGGAGATTTGGAAGGAGATAGTGAAATAGATTTAACTTTAGAACATATAGCACAAGAGGACAGGAAGTCATTTTAATATATTTGTATCCACTTGTATCATTGTTTCTTTATCTACAACATAGCCCATTTCCACACTTCACTGTCATAGTGCTATTATTCCACTTTCAACATCCTATGGTATCCTGGGATTTGTAGTTTAAGGAGGAGCATTTAAGAACTCTCAGCCAGAGAGCTCTTTGGTCTCTGCAAACTACAAACCACAGAATTCCACAGAATGTTGAAAATGGAATAATAGCACTATAACAGTATAGTGCTGAAATGGTCATAGTTATAAGGTCTTCTTGCCTCACACAGTAGATTGTATGGGTTCCATCTGTGAGAAATCTTGAAGTTGAAATTCAGAACAAAAAATGCTTTCAGAAAAACATAAAGCCATTGCACAAATTCAACAGAAAGAAAAAAAAGCCAGTATATCAATGTCACCAGACAACACAGACTGGAATGGGGACTATAGGTAAATGTTACAGGTACTGGAATAGGCCAGTTGCTATGGAGACGATGCCTAGCAGCAAGGAGTGAGATAGTGTATTCCCACAAGAACCCAACTTTTGTGTGTTAACAACTTTGAATGCAGATTGGATTGGGGAATATGAGGAAAATTTACAGGTACAGAAATAGTCCAGTTACTATGGTCACAAGGTCTAGCAGCAAGGAGGAGGACAGTGGACTTCCTCAGGAATCTAAACTGTGTACCTAAATAACTCTGAGTATAGATTGCATTGGGAAATATGGAGCAAAGTTACAGGAAATGGAGGAAACAATTAAGCGAGTTCTTAAAAGGAAAATAAAAACCCCAGGCAACGCGAGGTATGTACACTGGTCTATTTTAAATTCCATGCTGGTTCCTAAGATAGAGATGGAACAGTGGCAAGAAAGCAGGAAACAACTCCTGCTTCAAATGCTGCTGAATCTGTAGTGAAATGCATGTGAGCACAAAAGGGAGGAGGTTGATGGAGGGAGAAGGGCTGCTCTTGGCCCTTTTAGCATACACATGATAGTGCTTACAATGTGAGGGATCAAGTCATCTTTATGCGAGAGGAACTTTGTTACAAGTGGTGATCTGTTTTTAACATGCTATGCATGAATGGGAGTTTCCTGCACTTTTTCTAAGTTGTTGATGTTATTATTGAATATCTCAGTCTCAATACAACTATTCTAGTAAGCAAGCTGGAGCTCTTTTAAAAGGACTTTTACTGAATGGACATTTTTTTCTGTCTTCTGCTCAGGTAAAAGAGAACTCTGCAATTCAATTTATTCTTCAGCAATTCAATTTTGTTACTGTTTAATAACCATAAACACACACACACACACTTTTAAAATGCCAAGTATTCACCAGACTATTGAGATGTAAAAGCTCTGCATTCTCTACAAGTTAAGATTCCCAGAGACTTCACAAAATGAGTAGTAAGTAATGCAGTCTTCAAAATATTTCCCATTCATCTAGGCTATCTCTTTTTTGGAGTGGTTGTGCTTGTGTCCATTACCTCTGCTTTCCTTTGAGTACTGCTTCCCAGCCATCATTGCCCTGCTTCAAATAAATGCATTTCACGTGCTCTGCCAGCTGTACAGTGTTCTCTGCCTAGCATCCATTCTATTCTAATCCACTTTCCTGCTGAACCTTGAATTCTCCACCATGATCAAAGAGGAGTGAAAGCCAACATTGGAGATAGCACAACTGTAGCTAGCTTGCTATTCTGCAACCTCAATGCTGAAATTCAATTTACAGACTGAAAAGGCTTTAAAAAAAAAACTCAGAACGAGCAAAGGGCTTTGAAGTATTGATGGGACATGAAGTGGGGAAAAAGCAAAGAGACACATGTTACATGGCAATCATATTTGTTAAATCTACATAAGTGTCTCACAAAGTATGAAAGGAAGATACGGGTTCCTGAATGCCTGAGTGGATGAATCCCACTTTCAGGTTGCCTTTCCTTAGTACGAAGCACCTATCATCCACCTGATTCCTTCTCCAGAACTCACTCTGGATTGTCTTAAGGGAAATAAAATGCTTCTTAAAAGGAGTGTGTGTGTGTGTGTCTCTGTGTGTGTGTGTAAAAAAAGTATCTTGGTTTGTATGCCTCCCGATAATCCCATGAGAAAATAGGCTCAGGCAGTGGTTAAATGCTGAAATACACTCCAGCAGTGGCTAAACACTAAACACTTATTTTCAAGACATCTCTTTAAACGTATACAGTACTAGACTTTCCAGCTTGGTTGCATCTGTATCTTCATAACCTTTTCCTGAACTCTACCACACACCTTCCTAGCCTTGTAAATATACTTTCTTTGTGTATTGCCTTTATTCCATTTATTACTGTTACGGTGTTATATATACATCTTCTGTTTGACCACAGAGATTGGGAAATTGCATCAAAGTATTCCAAGTGTTGTGTGGAATTGGAGAAAAAGAGAGTCTGATCTTTTGATCCTTCCATATTGCAGATATTCATGAAGCTCAAAAAGAATTTTGTATTGTGTAGGTTCCTTGAGCATCCCTCCTGACTAGTAAGAGGCAGGCAGTAGATGCATGCTGGAGGATAATAAACCATGCAGGCAAGACAAAAAGTAGACTATGCCAAGGTAACTGACAGGAATAAAGGAAGCAGACCAATTACACCAATGGCCCCAAGGTGAAGGTATATATAGCTCACCATCTATTCTGTGAAAACCTTCATTCAGTGTGATCCATCAATTAGGGATAGAAGAAAAGAGTGGGAGGCTTGGAGAGACTTGCCAAAATTATCTATTTCACACTAACCCCCGGAAACTAGAGCATAGCAAGTTACTTTTTGGGACCACAATTTCCAGATTCTCCCAGCCAGCAATAGATTGTTGTAGTTGTAGTCCAAAAACACAACTCTTTCTGGCTCTGTGCAAGACTTGCTGCAAGAAAATCTCCCCCACCTCTTGCCTCAGAGGTGTCCATACTTGTGTGGCTTGTGGGTACAGGAACTCAGTATGCAGAAAATTAGGCATACATTTTAAAAATTCAAAAGACTAACAATGAATACAAGTGAAAAATGTGTGCAAACACTCTTCAGTTGGTAAAGAAAAAAGGTACAAAAATTCATGCATGAGGGGAAAGCATGGAAATAAATGTATTTATTATGGGGAAATACATATGAAACATTCAGGCAAATTTGTAATTGGGATCTAGCACCATCTTTTATCAGCTATTTTTTTCTTTTTCTAAAGTTCTGTTCACTCATCAGCAGAGTGAAATAATTCAATCTGCTTAGTAATATGAACTATTTTTGGTGCACTATTTACTTTGTCTGTTCCAACAATATCACAGCTGATACATTTCTGCCAGCTATTTTTCAAAGATCTCCTAATAACCAAGAGAAAAAATAGCAACTATTAAGTCATACTTTGCAAGTCAACTGTACAACACACAACATGTTATCCAACACCAAACACAATTATGAAAGTGTGATATGCTGACTGTTGCTTTGATGCTTGGTGATACATCTTTCTCACCTTCAAAGTGCAACACATTTTTTGCTCTTTCACAGGACTGGTGTTTAATCAGTCACTGGACAACTGCAACCTTATAAGGTGTATCACAGACTTCGGCCATTTCCGCACTAGACTGTTCAAGCACTGTTATTCCAGTTTCAACACCCTATGGAATCCTGGAGTTTGCAGTTTAGATGGGGCAGTCTAGTGTAGAAATGGCCTTGTTTTACGTTGTTGAGAGGCAACTGCTTCCTTTACCTGGAGAAGACTCATTTCATCTTGATAACCACTGGCCAGGACAGAGATTTATTACTCAATACAATGTTGCTGTTATGTATATAAGACCTCAAACAGCTGGGAGGGTTTTTTTTTGGGGGGAGGGCATTCCTACAAGTGGTACTAAATTTTAAATGACTTTTTAAAATGCCTTTTTTTTAAAAAAATAATTAGGCAAAAGACCTTACAGGATATATGTAGCTCAACTTAGTTTAAAATAAAGTGTGTGTTTTTAAAAAGTTTTCACATATCTTTGGCTTTGAATATTTGTGTCATGACTGCATGAAACTGAACATTCATGGAACTGATTATTTATAAGAAAAATAGATAATTAGGGATTAGGTATTTGATATCCAAGGAATATAAGGTCATAATATTTGACATCTGAGTGATGCAAAGTTTAATTTGAAAGCAATTAGGGATGAATACAAAGTGTTGGGCAGAACCTTATTTTGTGTGATTCTGAAATTATATAAAAATGCATTTCTGTGACTTGAAAAATGGGATTTTCGTCTCCTAGGGTTACGTTTTGTTGCTAACATAAGACAACATTAGCTAGTGATTTCCTTTGATAGTTTTAAACCTATGTTACCACCTAGACTTATGCTCCATTTTTTCTAATATATATTTGTGTTTATTTTTGTTTCTTCGCAAAGCACAAGCAAGTACTTTTCACCCCAGGTTGGAGAAAAATCCAAGTATGACCAGCTTTTATGTTTTCAGAAAGTGGTGAATGCACATTTCTTTGTCAAAACAGGTAGAGATGTTAAGACAGAAAACTTTAATGTTAACAAATTATTAGTGAACAATGCAGTCAGTTATTTTCATGTATCAAGAAATATTTGTGGAAACAGCCATGAACACCTGTGCTCCAAAGCATCAAGTCACACATCATTTTAAAATTTCAAGTTTGGAGTCAGATGGCTGACAATTATCCAAAATTTGACTGAAGTCAAATGTGGTCTTCATGTAGATGGTAGTCTCTCTGGTGTTTCCAAAACAAACACTCACATATGCATCCACAGAGGCAGACATGAAGGCCCCTTGCTTCCCAATCCTGAGCAGTGTGAACGCTGCTTAGAATATGTTTCTAAGCTAAACAGGTTGGAGGGTTTTAAATGGAGGCTGGATGGTCATTTGGCAGGAGTGTTTTGTGTTCCTGCATGTCAGGGGATTGGACTTGATGGCTTCTGTGGTCCCTTCTAACTCTATGATTCTAATTTTAAAATCATTATTGGTTACAATAGCATAAATTTTCTTTTTTTTATTATTCAAAACAGCAAGTTTACCTGGGCATATATAATTAAGATATGGCCAAAGCTAGATGTTACACCTAACACAGGACTGCTGACAGGAACAGAAGCTCCATGTCAAATTTATCTCAACAATTACATTTAGCTGCACAAATCCACGCTGTTGATTGGTGGGGTTGGGCATTTTCTTTTCTAAACAGCACATTATTAGTTACCATTTGTAGATAGTGGCATTGGCATGGACAAGTGTGCGTAAATTTTAAAAGGAAAGAATTCACCACAACACTGCCATTTTGGGTTGAGCTCTTCTGTCAAGTCCATGTCGCATTTCTCCCAAAATGTCTCTCCTTATTACAGTTCAGTTAAACCATTGCCTTAAACACTTATTAGCCAAGATAAATTATGAATTGTCTGAAAGTGTTTGTCCTATTTTGTTTTGTTACACAAATGGCCAACCCTTACAAAAACAGACTTCTCTGTAGCATTAGGGTTCTTCCAAGAGCCAATGCATATGGAAATCATTCTTGAATTTGTTCCTACATGCCTTTGATACTTAATACTCTTTGGCTGACAGCCTATCATTTTGAAGCTAAAAGTGTTTTCCCAAGGATTCTGCAAAAACATTTTAAACTTGGCAGCCAGGCCAGCAAGTCAGACTGATGGATGACACAGAGGGCGATAATAAAAGAGTTTGAGTCATGCAAGGAAGAGCCTACCTGATGGAAGCTATTGTGTGGATGTCACCCTAACAAGCACATAGATTCATTGACTAGATAGAGTTAGTGTCATCTTCAGCCAAGGCTCTCCCTTCCAATATAAACAATGCTAATATTACTGCCACCTCCTTCAAGAATCTGAATGCATCTAGGTTGAATAAATTTCAGCAGACTGCAAAGAGACAGTTGCTTTCCATTGTTTACATTGTTGTGTGTGCACGTGTGCATTTGCACAAATAGAATGCAAATAGAAGTAGGGCAATACTAGGTAATCAAAGCATAATCCTCTTCAGCAACAAATCTACCATTGCTTTTCCTACAAATGATCTAATGAGATAGACTGGTAACAGGACCACCTAAGACCTTTTGTTGCTTCTGAAAAACCACTAAATAGTCCTGACATGGCTGATTGAGAAAAGGTATATAGTGCTTAGGCCAGGCCAGATCTTTTTGGTGCACGAGTCAGAAACTTCCACAAATACCTCTCTTTGTCTCTGAAAGTAAAGATATTATATTATTAATTAGAAGTTGGAAAAGTTATCATAATTGTACTATCTGGGGAAATCTGGGAACTGTAGTCAAGTTCTTTTAATGACAAGTTTAATCTATATTGAGCAACTGTAGAAAAGTAGGGAGCCTTCCCAGGAAACTTTCCACCACAACCCTGAATGCAACAAAATCACATTATATGTTCTTAAACATCCTTTAGGTAGATTTTTGCCATGTTTTACCCCCTCTGGAGACATTTTAAGATTAGGAGAGGCCTCTTTCTTTCTTTCTTTCTTTCTTTCTTTCTTTCTTTCTTTCTTTCTTTCTTTCTTTCTTTCTTTCTTTTAATAACAAGAAGTAAACAAAAATCATTTCTTGAACAGAAGTCATTTCTTCAAAAAAGGCTTCTCCCAGGCCTGAATTGGTTGGGGGGGGGGTCAGTCAAAAACATGGGGGAGGAGGCTTCCACATCCCCCTAGAGGGAAGTTGGGGGCAAAATATTTCAAAGTGCAAAAAAAACAAAAACAAAAAAAACCCACCCTTTAATTCTTGGAAGCTACAAAAACAGCCCATCTGATTGAAATAATTAACTATCTGCTTTTCCTCCAAGACATCTAAATTCTGATGCCTGACAGTAGGGCCAGCACTGTGCCCAAGGTCATCCAATAAACACTATGAGTGAAAAGGAATGTGAACTTATACCCCTCTGCTTTGGTTCTACTACTCTTTGTTGTAGTAGTAGTTGTCATCTGCCATCAAGTTGACTTCATTTTAGGCTAATCCTGTGAATAAGAAACTTTCAAGAATCCAGTTCATTACTACCTCTTCTCAGGTCATTCAAGCCCATGACTTGTCTTCTTTGATTGCATCAGTCCACTTGCAGTTCTTCTTCTTTCTCTTGGATCTTGCATGGGGGAAAAGATGGGATATAAATCAAATAAATAAACAAACTCATAAACTTCTGCATTATCTTTTTTTTCCAGTGAGTCACATCATCTCAGGATACATCTAAGGTACTACAGCTTCAGCTTAGTCACCTTCACCTCTAGTGAGAACCCTATCACTAATATACAGGTTCCCTTAAGACACACTTAAACATGATGATTCAGGAGCTGAAGAGCATGTTGATGACTATCAGTACAACCTCCACATCATTTTGAAGATGAAACATAGGCCCTTTCTGCATGTGGGGAGGAAACAGGAGAAAACACCCTAAAACGGAGCTTACCGGCAGCTGGGTAAGTCCTTCGCTACACGGAGCACTGCGAGCTCGCTGCTCTGCAGTCCTGTGGTGTCTCAAATGGTGGCTTCCGGTTGGTGGAGGCTCTCCACCAACTGGAGAAGCTCGCCAGCCGGAAGCCCGCCCCCGGCAGATCTGCAGGCACGCACTTGCAAGTGCCTGCAAATCTGTGTCGGAGCCAGGCGACAGAGCGGCATGGGACTGCACACTCCGTGCTTTTTAAAAACCTCAAAAAAAGAGGTTTTTAAAAAATACGCAGCGCAGCTAGTTCTGGCTGCTCCTGAGTGGATTCTGGTATGGAACTACAAAAAGTAGTCCACGCCAGTCCACTCTACTGTGCACAAGACCTCCGTGAGAGGTCGCTCTGCACCATTACAGAAGCCTGGTGTGGAAATGGCCATACCAAGCGTCATTCATTTTTGCCTAGTACCTAATGCAAAGGCATCACTTTCCACCAGCTCTGTTCAGAACATCTCCTGAAAGTTGGAACCCATTATTTACAGCAACCAAGAAAATGCACTATAAAAAACTATGGCAAACAGAGTAAATAACTTTTGGTAAGTCAAGTATAACCTGAGAAATCTATATGCTTCCCATCTTCTCACTTAGACCTGGAAGAAATCTCTTCCTTTCTTCAAATATAGCAGTTATCAGATCCTAAACAAAACGCTATTTTCAGATGCCACTAAAAGGAATTTTGATGGGAAAGAGGTATCATTGGACTAAAAGTGCATCTTTTCTTAAATTAAGAGTTCTTTCCTAGCACACTGAACACAGTATACTCATATATAAAGAATACAAAATGATCCTTCCTTCTCAGTTAGAATTTTGACATAAACCACAAGGTCAAATGCAGTATTTTATTATCATGATACGAAGTGCTTTTTGCCAACATTATAATGGGTATCTTCTTAACTCATCTCTATTATTTCTTCCTTTGAATTAATCACTTGAATTAGTCACTGAAATTCAGACTATCAATCCTGAGTCTTTCAGAAGCTATCAGTCATGTTAATCTTTCTTATTACATTCATAAGGAGCTGTGAGAAAACTATGCTAGATCAATGTTCATATGAGAGCTTACTGCATTTTCATTGTTATCCTTAAAGTTTCATTTGAGTATCTTATGACCTACCTGCATTATAAGAAAATTGTCTTCTATTGAACTGTCTTCTATCTTTCCTGGATAGGAGTGGAGGAATACGGCAATTCGACTTTCCTCCCAAATCTTTCTATGTTTTTTTTTTTTTTAAGTTCCTTCTATCAAATGTATGAAGAAATTTTTAGACATCGGATAATCAAAATAAATGGAACCAAGTTCTCACTCATCTGAAGTGACCTAAGTTATCAACCATCTGTTCTGAGCATGCAGAGGACTGTGTTGCATAGAGATGCAAAACACAAAAACCCTACGGGGGGGGGGGATACATGACAACCCTATTCAGCACACAAAACATGGTTGAACATGCTGGAATTTAAAGCCTGACCTTTAAGTGGCATTCTATGCAAATCTGTAGTTTTAGATTTCTCCCACTGTCCAGTTATTTTTGTATATATCTCACAATCTTTCTGTCAAATTTACAAAGTAATTTGTGGATGAAATCTACTGTTACATTCTGAGTAACCCCAGGGCTTTCTTCCTATCCTCTTCCCCTCAGTTGGGCTCCACAAATCCACTTTGGAGGGTCTCCAAGCCCTTTGAAGTGGGTTTCTAGGACAAACAGAAGGCTGCAGAAAGTCAGAAGGATTGCATGTTCCCTTCTAAGTGTAGAAACAACTTCCAGCAGTGAAAGCATTCTGACAGATACTGATCTGTGACTTTTGGAAAACTCATGTCAAAACAAATGAACAAACAAAACTCTCAGTCATCCATATTTCTGGGTGATTTTGAGTGGTAGATCACAGGTGGCATTTTCAGTGTCAATACCTTACCTCTGGAAAACTGTCCATGAAGAATTGCACCTTGTACTACTCCTTTATTGTGACTTCAACCCAAGTAAATAACATTTAATTCTGCTTGTCTTTTTAACACACACACACACAATTTACTAAACACATTGGTGATTAAGCCCCAGGGGATACACTTTCTAGACCCCTGATGGTGGTATATGCGTGTTTCTTGATCATGTATGTGACAGAGCCTGGGGGTATGACTAGCAAAGCAGCCCTAGCAACCGTGGGTGATGTAATCAGATTGGCTTTCTAACTGAGGAAAACTCAGCCCTAGCAAGAGGGAGGGGCTGTAGGTAAGATAGCAGAAAACATATACACTGAAAGTGTGCATTACTACCAGGTTCCTACAATCAGATTCATAGAGACAATTCTAAGGCCCTTTCCACATGAGGTGAGTGAATCGCTCCATGGTGTTACTTACCACTTCTTCTTGGGTTCAAAGTAACAGAGACTTTCCCTGGAGCCCTTCCGCAGGGCTCCAGGGTGAACCGAAGCAGTGCAAGGTCTTTTGTTCAGCACTGCTCCAGCTGAAAATGGTGGCTTCCTGTGGCTTCCAGATGAAAATGGTGGCTTCATGGGTGCAGACCAACCACTGACACTGGCCACGCCCACAGCCCGCCCTTCACTGATTGCAGGCTCACATTGGTGCGAGCCTGCGCATCTGCACAGGTAAGCAGGAATGCAATGGCATGTTCCAAAAAATTGAAAGAGTGGATTTTTCCGATCTTTCCTTAGCACACTGGAGGACCACTTGGGGGCAGTTTGGATCAGACTAAGGTGTGGAACTAAGTTAAATAGATCCAAGGTGCGGATGACCTCCGTGCCAGGACACCTTGGTCCGTGTTAACATCAACGTGCGGAAAGGGCCTATGTCAGAGCATCCAATAAACCAAAACAGGGTTTTCTGGGAGAGGGTTAGCTTCTCAGAGGCCTAGTGTTGGGGGGTAGATAATTAACCAAGCCACCTCTGAAAGGGTCAGAGAGTGGAACCCTGAGTAGGGAAACAGACCTTTGGGCTGGGAGAACCAAATAGGTGTGTGCAAAAGTCTATTGGTTAACACTGTGATGTTTTGAAGGAAATAGTTGAAGATTTTTGAGAAATTGTGACTTTTGTGGAATATCCTCGGATACTCAATACCCTTTTCCTAGTTTATTATCCTAATAAAGATTTCATTCTATTTTTCTGTAAGTATTGCCTCAACAGAGTATTTTCTTCAGTTTTATTTTAAATTACACACTATCACAGGTTATCCATTCCTTTTTGGAGTAACCATTAATAACATTTTCTCTTTATCCACAAAGGTTGTGGGTTTTAGGGAAATCCTTATGTGTGGGGAGGGAGTCAGAGTGTGATGATGAGATATAAAGGGGCACTGCTACTCCAGTGAGGGAGAAAAGAAAGCAGACCTGGTTTGTTTATGCCCTAGTCAATCTCAAGTCTTCCTTTTCTTTTTTTATCCTCTTCCCACACCAACATTATCACTATCTGTGATAATGTATGCCATTTTATAATTGTTGATCATTTTACTATCCAGTAAACTCCTTGAACAATGCCACCCCCAGCCCTGCAAGCCTGCTACAAAGGGCAGTCAGGTATTCCCTCAACCATTTAATGGCTGAGGAGGCATGGACATATAGTGGCTGAGTGTGGGAAGGATAGGTAGCATCCTAGAGAGGAGAGCAGCCATTTCCTATCAGGTCTCTAGTGTACTCAGTGCAGATATAGGAGGAGGACAGATTGTCCCAAATACCTTCTCCTGGCTACTAAATGGCTGAATGAACAGCGCCTTTTCAAGCAGGTGGGTGTCCCTCAGAACCTGATGGCTGGGTGTATGCTTTGCCATTTAACTGTTCTAAAAATTGTCTTGAACCTGCGTGGAGTATAAATATGGAAGGGCATGGTTTATGTTTGCAAAACAAATGAATAATATTGTTTGACTTGGTATGTTTGATTTGATATGTTTCCTATTGCTATATGAACTTTTCTGTGATAGAGATTAGTATAGATCTTACTAATCCCTTCCATTGCCAGTTTTAAAGTTCATATGGCTTATGAAAGTGAACATGTTGCTGTATGCAGTATGTGTTTAACCCAAGACTTTATCTCAAAAACATCAAAGCATTTTGAAAATAACATGTAATACTTTGAGGATAACAAGGCCTTGATAATAAGTTAATTTGATATTAACTTGTGGGCTGAATTTTCAAGGCTACATGAGTCATTGTGTAAACTGTGTTATCCAGTAGATCAAATATTCTTCAAAGGCTAACAGAAGAAAATGTATACTACATTGGTTTTGATGCAGTTCAGGTTTGGAGCTTTCACTTCAGTTATAAAGTTTTTAGTTTAAAATATGTCCACAGCACATTCTTCAAAAGTTTGATGATACAGTTAACAACATTAGCCCAAATCACTAGTCTGCTCCTATAAAAAATAACATAAATGAAAGAAAAGTAAGTGTAATGGAAATCAGTGAAGGGTGAACAAGGAAAGACTTGGATTTCAATAAGCAATTGGTCAGCCTAGATATCTGAGAATTTCATTCACTTCATTTTTAAAAAAAAATCACCAAAATTCAGAAATTTGAAGGAAAGAATTTGAAAATGTAAAAAAATGAATGAGACAAATTTATCCATCCATTTTTCTCATAAACTACATACAAAGGCATGTGGATCAAGGTAGTAATCCAGAGGTCTAAGAAAGAAAGCATGGGTCTTCTGTGTTTTCAAATCATAACAAGTCATAAATACTACAAGGATCAGTAAAGTTCTCTGCTGGAGACCCTTGACTTTTTTGGAGACCCTTGACTTTGCAACTGGTCTGCCCTTGCCACAGGAACTTTTCCTTCTCTGGAATTTGAATCCTCCTACAGATATTCTGAGATATTTGGATAAACCCCCAAAGTGTATCCTCCCAAAGAACTTCAGATTGACTGATTTTATTCTTTATTGGCATACACAGGTAAGTAAACCATTCATATACACTTTGCAAATGATATCACTTGTTATCTGCAGATCTGGAGCTTCTATTTCATTACCTTTGAAAATGTAGTTTACGTTCGACACCTTGTGTATTGGCAGTCCTGTAACTGAACTCTAATGGGAGAAGAGTCAAAGCATACTAAGTTAAACATTTAGGCATCTAAAAAGTTCTAAGGATACAAAGAATATTCAAAATTGTCCCCATCCTAGATGAGAAAGGGTTTTTGAAGACAACATGAGGTTAAAAAAATGTATTTGCACCATACCTAAGATTTTGTCAGGAAAAAAAAGTGCAGAATAATTGGAAAATGTCCAACACCCACCCTCATCCCCCATCATAAGCTCATCCAGTGGGGATAAAACTTCTGAAATGCTTGAATATGAGAACAAAATAAGTGAATATTTACTTCTAAGAAAGAATGAGAAATGATCTCTGCAATTGCAACTGGGAAACTCTCCAAAGTCAGCTTTTTGACAGCACAAAGAACCACAGAGGAAAGGGGGAAGGAGGAAAAGAATGTGCCAGTACATTGGCCCTCAGGCGCCGTACGATGTTTGTTTTAGGCCATTGTATTTAAACAAAATTGTTCTCCTTGGATTTGGGCACAGGGACCACATGCCTGATTTTCAAACAGAACTATACACAATTCCCCTTCAACTTGCTTATAGAGGGAAAAAGCAAAAATTTTGCCAAATTTGGCATGGAGGCAGTTCAGCAATTGGGAAGCTGAGCGAGAATAGCAACAGCAAGAAGCATGGTTTGCTTTCCTTATGAACATCTTAAAGTCAGCCATTATTCATATTAGTTTTCCATTTGAAACTTGGGCTATTCCAGTCCTTGCAGGAAGAAAATCAATCCTGGAACAGTTCAGAGTACAGGTAACATTTTTTAAAAAAGCATTAAAATGAAACAAAAAGCTCTGCTGTCTTCTCACCATCAGGGTAGGCCTTCATTCTGTAGCCTTCATTTTATTGTTAAAATGAATTTAATTTCAATGAAAAGACAAAAAGTAGAAGAGAAAGGAGCTGACAGTGCCTTTATTAAAAAACATAAGGGTATTTGTGATTTGCATCCAGGTAACAACCAAAAATGTTAAGCTGACCTCTGGTGTCAAAGCTGACTTATACACCATCCCTTTTTTACTTCCCAGGTTTGCTGTTTCAAAACAGATCTCAGGGTCATAAATCTGGGACGAGGATTTAAACAAACAAAGACTTTAGGTCAAATGACAAGAAGTGTTATCAGTTCAGGTGCTGCAGTAAGTTAATGTGTTGTCTTCACAGACGTTGCATCATAAGCAGACAGTGATTTATACTGCAGGAGTGAGAAAACCTTCCTTTAGGCAAGGAATTTGATGTCTCTTGCTGTGTGACCACTTAGCTGACCCCACTGCTTTCAACACGGACAGAAACAATGGAGATAGGCATCTCAAAGTTCTCTTCAAAAGCACTCTAATAGCATGGCAGCCGTGTCTCTAGATGCATGAGAAATTCACTCTTTAAGAATTCAGGGTGGGTGGTGGAACCCTGACCTGATATGCATATCATGGATTAATGTCAAGATCTCGACACAATTATCCACCGGCATTGGCACTTTCTGAATGTTCTCATGCAATTTTTTAAAAAGTATCAAAATAGATCAAACATATGCAATAAGTGGGGGAAATGTTCTAAAATGTACTTTTAGAAAAATTTATCAACATTAAAATGCATTTTTTCACACAGACTGAAGAAAACCACCTGCAGATTAAGAGAGATTACATGCAAAAGGAACACAGATTTGGAAAAAGGCCAAAACCTCTCTGTCACTAACATTTATTCTCTTAAGTCTACCAGCTTTCAGTGGGCTGGAATCTATTCTATTTTGAAATTGCAGACTGTGGACCTTTCCGCACGAGCCAGTTAAAATGGGCAAAGGCGTCCTGGCATGGAGGTCATCCGCACCTTGGATCGGACTAGGCACGGACTATTTAACTTAGTTCTGCACCTTAGTCTGATCCAACCCACCCACAAGTGGTCCTCCAGCATACTAAGTAAAGACTGGAAAAATCTGGTCTTTACATTTTCTGGAATGCGCCATTGCATTCCTACTTACCTGTGCAGATGTGCAGGCTCGCAGCAATGCAAGCCTGCGATCAGCAGAGGGCAGGCGATGGGCATGGCCAGCGTCAGCAGTTGGTCCACTCCCACAAAGACACTGGAAGCTGCCATTTTGAGCTGGAAGCCACAGGAAGCCGCCATTTTCAGGTGGACCTCGCACTGCTCCGGTTCATCCTGCACTAATGGAGGAGCCCTGCAGAAGGGCTCAAGGGAAAGTCTGTGTTACTTCAGACCCAAGAAGAGCCGGTAAGTAACAGCACGGAGCGATTCACTCACCTCGTGTGGAAAGGGCCTGTGTCTTAGAAAAGTGTGCTATACATCCTGAGATATCTTTTAAAATGGAAGAATCTTTGTCATTTTTTAAAGAAGGAAGGCCATATTATCATAAGCACTACTACCGCAGTCATAAGCCAGGCTTTCCATCACTTCCTATGTAAACCATACTGATACCTTGACACCAGCCAATTAACACATCCTCAAGGACTGCAGTCACTGCTGATAGACAGTAGGATGTAACATAAAATATATCTGCCTTTCATTTTCAATCATGGATGGATAAAGCACTGGGACCACCACCTTTCTCACTTTGAATTCTTTTGGTATCAGTACAAAATGGCAAATGTAATTAATAAGTATTACCTATGAGAAAATAAAATTCTGGGCAACGCTGGGTATATATGCTAGCATATATATATATATATATATATATATATGCCTGGCATTGCCCAGAATTTTATTTTCTCATAGGTAATACTTATTAGAAATAACTTGGGAATTACCTTATCTTACTTTAGGAATTAGATGAAGTTGAAATACACAGATTTGAGATATTGTGTCTCTAATCCTCCAAACTATCTTGTCCAGTACCTGTAACTTTTCCCCATATCCCCCAATCCAATCTGTGTTCAGAGTTATTAACATACAGAGGTTCAGTTTCTCTGGGAATACACTGCCCTCCTCCTTCATGCCAGGCCTCATCTCCATAGCAATTGGCCATGTCCAAGAGCTCTCTGGTTGAAAATTCTAAAGGCCCCTCCCTAAACTGCAAACCCCAGGATTCCATAGAATCTTCTTAGGCAGCCAATCATATGAGGTCTTCTCACCTGACAAGGACAAACAGAAAAACTTTTTAATATATTAGATATATATTCAGTGCATTCTTATCACAATCTATATTCATTCAAAGTGAGTCACTCTAAGAAAAAAACACACACACTGGAAAGCAGATATCTCTGCTCCCAGGTGCAACTTGCTAAATGATTGCCACATTAACAAGATATACAAATTATTTATGTGCCCTTTTCTTGCTATACGATGAATGTTCTAACAATGATTCTTCTTGTGTAGGAACAACCAATTTATAGGAGGTCTCTAAATATTAATGAAACCAGATTTCACCCACTGAGTCTATGTCGTTTGTAGATGTAAACATCTCTACCACTAATGATCTTGATTGTAAATTGCTCTCTGAGGCAGAATTCCAAAAGAGAAAGGAGAGAGAGTAAGATTAGACAAGTGAGAAAAAAAAATTGTAGTGTGGAGTGTTTTTGGTCAACGTTCCAGTCAAACAGCCATACCTCTTTCTAGGATATTCCATTTCTTTCCCCAGTTTTACACTCCTTCCAACAACAATATGCATTCCAAGCTCATTAGGCATGCTCCATCCCTATCAGGTTCTGGGGTATAACTCTATTTTTTTTTTTTTTGGCAGAGGGATGATATTTGTAATTCTGAAAACCTTGGGGTAACTCTAAGCTTGCTTATTCCTCTACTCTTAGTGTGTGGGGGGCAGTTTCGATTATATAAGGATCCAAAATGAATTCACTACAGGTATAGCTGAAATACAAGAGAACTGCTTCTCATGGACTTTGGTACAGGCATACATTCCTGAACTGAAATTATTTCACTATATGGTGAACATGCATGCAGAATTCCCCAAATGATTGGATTATATGTTTCAGCATGATAGTCAACCTTGCATCTTTTCATTATACTCTCATCTATTCATTCAACTATCTCTCAGTAAGAACTTATTTGTAGTTAAGATGGATTGTGTACCAAGGTGTCTGTCGTGACAGGATTTAAAGGCTAAGATTGGGACCACCAGTCCTAGAAAGTCTAAGGAAAAAAGTGTCCTCACTACAGGTAAAATTCAAGATTTCAGACACTTTGCACTTAACATGCTTTCTTACAGAATACTCAAAGCAACATAGTGTATTATAAAGTGCTTGGAGCCATTTCAAGGGAAGATAGAAGAGTGTTGACAAGATTAGATAAATTACCTGGTGAACTTTCTCAGATCTCAAGCTTGTGACCAAATTATACCTAGAAGACATTTGTGGGGAAAGTTACCACAACATTTTTGCCTAAAGTAAAATTTAAGGTGAATTTATTGACTCTAGCTACAATAGAACATCTGAAGAATTTGGACAGAAGCTAAAGAAGGTTCAGTGAGATTAGCAAAAGTTCCCAGGGCAATTTTGTACATCCAAAATTTAAGGGAAATTAGGAAGGACTTCCTGAGGCAAAACGTTTATTTTTAACAAAGTTAACTAAAAGAACAGAAACCTAAAAGTGCAACAGCATATCTATTGTCACAATGCTAATTGAGCTGAACAATTTTGAATATGACTGAAAGATTGAGGCCACTGAGCAATCTTCATAAAAGGTAATTTGTAAGGTACAGACAAAACATCAGCCCCTCTCCCTGCCTCCAGTTGTTTTCTATTTCTGTAGGAGAAATAATAAAGTATACAACATTCATAAGGAAAATATGCTATAATGAGCCAGTAATTTTCTTCTTTGGCTATGATAGCTCTAATGATAGCTTTGGATATGGTTAAGTACATCTGTTTCATAATGGTCTAGTATTATTAGAAGCTTATAGACTCCTGCATTCTAAACAGTCAATTATAAGTTGTACATTTCTTAACATCCACAGTTAGCTATGCAGTGGATACCTAGGATACCCTGGAAGACATCAATGAAAACAAAAAATACCAATTACTTTAGAAACAGAATAACAAATGAAATAAATTTTATATCTCATATACCTCCATATCCAGAGCCATCCTTCCCTGAGAACAAGTGACCACATAAGGAACAAGGAACGGTTATTTGTAAAAGTAGACTGGAGTGTGCCAACAATAGTTCAGAAGATGAGCACTCCAGGGATTTGAACTGTGGATGTTTTCTTATATAGGCATTCCAGATGAGATTTGTTAACTTCACCTATGAGGAAAATGTTTCATAAACTTGTCAAGGCAAAAATAATTTGTTTTGTTCTTGTATAGCTGCCATGATGGAAAGAAATAGTTAATACTTCAAAGTACTCTACCTGGAGAAATTTCATTAACTTCAACAGGACCAATACCAACAGATATTCTGAGGATTGGCCTGCAATACCTAGGGATAGAGATGAGAATGCAATAATTTTATATTAGACAAAAAGAAGCAAGGTGAGCTTCTTCTCAAAAGTCCCAAACACTTGCTTAACGTATATTTTTCACTTTCTGTAAGAACACATCTAGCATACTTCACTCTTCCACTAATCATACAAAAAGCATGGAATCAGGTCTCAAAAATGAAGATATTCAGAGAGTTGTTCTGTAAATTATTTGGAGTAACTAAATTAATTTCTTCAACACATACTGGCTAAATCCAATTGTTAAGTCATAGTCAGAATGCATCCAATAAATCAACTGCTGAATGGCAAATTAACATTTATGCAAATCCAATTTTTTAATGGGTCTGCTCTAGTTAGGACCAGTAACTGGATTTAAGCCATTGAACACTAAGAAATTAATCCAAATTACAGTCTGTGTTCAGATCAGGCAGCTTAGGCTCTGTACCAAAACAGTTTTCTGATTGTTGAACACCAGTTACTGTAGGACAAGACCATGCTAGAGTCTTCAGGCTGTGAATGGGAACTCCAGATGTTTCAAACAATATGAGAAATTATAAAGGGGATACATCCTTTTTTTTCCCCCAATACTATCACTTAATACTTTTCTCAAAGAAATTAGCAGGCCTAAACATTTACACATAAGTCTGTTACAAAAACTGTTCCTATTTTTGAGAGATTTGCACATAGATTAAGAGAAATGGGAGGATATCATCAGACACTATTACAGTAACAGCTTTTCCTTTAAACTTCTCTTGTTCAGCTGTGAACCCTCAGTAAGTTGTCTATCAAACATTTCTAATGTTTTGTGTGTCTGTCTGCAAAAAGGATCCCCAGGATCACTTACTATTTTTGACCCAACTCCAAAATTCTGAGCTATTATTTCTCATGTTGAGACTTCCATCACCACACTAAATGTTTTAGAAGTATGAATGTTTTGGGTGGGAGGAAGGATAGTTCATTAATTATTTCAGACAACCTGATTCTGCTGATGCTTTGTGTGT
The DNA here is from genome assembly GCA_948474755.1 of Ctenosaura bakeri. NCBI lineage: Eukaryota > Metazoa > Chordata > Lepidosauria > Squamata > Iguanidae > Ctenosaura > Ctenosaura bakeri. The sequence goes on from CAOLHI010002971.1 coordinate 196,967, forward strand.
GTGCTTTAACATCACCATATTAGTCTTTTAATAACACTTCCTTATCTGAGGAGGGGGTGAGTTGGCAGATTAGAAGGTATAAGTTACTTTGAGCTTGGTATTGATAATGTCCCAAGAAGCCCTAAAACAATTGTAAGGTGGACAGTACTGACACTGGATACAGAGATTTCCCTACACCAAACAATCTACTCTCTGCTGTGTTGATTCCTGCTCCAGGAGAAGACACTATCACTTTCAAAGGTCTGCTCAACTCCAGAGGAAATCCAAGCTGACCAAGTTGATAGTGGAACCTATGATATCTAGGGTTCCCTATCTCAGGATCTGGCCTTGAGTCTCAAAACCTCACCCTCCTCCCCTGCATTGGATCTCAGAGAAACAGGAAGAATTTCAAGATGAAAACTGAGATATGGTGGTGGCCATAGACTGAGAACTCTGAAAGGAATGGGAATATGTGTCAGGCAGACACACACACACATCGAGGATCTATGACAGGCATTGCTTAGCTGCCACTGGATTACATCTCCCATGTGTGGTTAAAAGCAGTGCTTGCAAAGAAGGTGGAAAAAGAACTGGGAAAAGTTTTGTTTTCTTCTGTTGATTTCAAATGTTCAAAAACTTAATTTCCAATGAGAAAAATATTTTATCCTTTATAAGACTTTGTGAATTTATTTGAACCTCATCCTCTGAGCAACTGTGGTTGATGTCTAATGCATCATACTTAATAACATCACTGGAGCCTGCTTCCTATGCCATCACCAGGGAATCTCCTATCACTGGAGCCCCCTCAGACCAAGCATTGTCCCTAAGTGTCAGGTTTTGGCCCTCAAATATCAGGGCATAGGAAGTTCTAGACCTGGCAACCTCAATAATATTTCCCCACAGGAGACCATGAAGAAAGTTCAAGGATTCCATGTGATCAATGCAAGTCCAGAAATCTGGCCTAACACAACAAACCAAGACTAGCATCACAATACAGTCACAAGAAAAGAGTTGAATGCCTGTATGAGGGGTAATTATTATCACATCATTTGAAGACTTTAAGAAATCTCCATTGTCATACTGGGATAGAAGTGTTAATTCCTGGTTACTGCTCTATACTGTTTTAATTTGGGTCACTACTCTCACCAGGACTGACTCAGAAGGGAATATTGTTAATGAACTTAGATGCCACCTTTCTGTAAGAAATGTCTCTATAGCCTTTGCATTCTTTCTTTTCAAGTTTCATAGAAATACACTGCTCTGAGCTATAACTTGATCTGTTATTGATTTCTGAGGCAGATGGATTTGGTCTTTCAACCCCTTGTGTGAACGCAATCTCAGGGGTTGTTAGTTAGGCTGGGACTTTGCCATATGTCTTTGTCTAAATAGATTTAGATGTCAAAAAATAGCAAGAAATCTCTGTAAAAAAACATACACCAAAATAAAAGATCAATTGCTTTGTTACAGTTTCATTCTGCAAATGTACTTATAGTGCATTACAGGGAAAAAGATAAAATCCATATAGACATAACAACCAATATTACTTGTGGGAACTGAATCCATAAAAGCACTTAAATTTTATCCTGTATTTTCCATTATTTGTATATTTGTTATTGATAATATTTCATCAAGAATGAGCCCAGTTAAAGGAAAGGAAATTCAGCAACTCTAAACACTATTTTTCAATGTATACATGCATTTGTTATTAGGCTGTACATCCCAACCTCTCCATGATATGGTATAATAGGCAACTATCATTTATTGGCATGAAATATAAATTATATACTGACATGGTTGTAGAGTTACATTGGCAAAAGAGTACTGACTGAACACAAGCAATGCAAAAGTAGGTCAGATGGGACCTCAGGGGATGGCCAGGTAATAGTCAGGGAATCTGTGGCAATAATTGACTTGCAAATGTCCCTCAATGACTTAACCTTTGGAAACAGTAACACCTGAAACTGCCTCCCAACTGTTTTCAACCCACTCCCTCTTCCCACTGAATTTCTTCTTTGTTTCTTTATCTGCCCAGCCATTAAGGAGCTATTACAATTCCCCTTATCACCTAATGCTAAGGCTTATTTTGGACCCCATTGTCTACTCTGCCAGACAGCCATTGATAACTTCCATCTCAGGGCAGAAACAGGGCATTTGAACACTGGCTCTGAGCCAGATAATTCATAGTACCATGAACATAAGCCATCACTGTGCTGCTCCAATTCCCAATCCTGTACTACCCTCGGACCTTAGTCTGAGCCACATCATTTTATCTCATCTCTGCAGGATAGGTAAATATCACCCACTTCACTCTAAATGCTTGCTATCCAATTCTTCCTCCCTTTTCCTTCACTTAGCCTTGCTTGATTGTGAGACTGTTTGGAATTTGTGGCTATTTGAGTGTTAATTCCTTCAATAAAACAAATATTCTTTGAATTTTTGACTGGTATCCCTGCATTAGTAACAGTATACACACAGGTGTAAAAGATCCTGCTAGGTTACCCCCACACACACTTGCAGGCCTCCCCTCTGAGCTAATACAAGTATTTCCCACTGTTTGAAAGAGCTATTTTCATTGCAAGTGGACCTCTGAGTCACCCATCTTTTGGGGTAACATATTAGACTAGCAATTTTCTTTACATAGCATGGAAATAGGTACACATGCTCCTCTCCTTTACACAACTTAAGTTGCAATGCTATAACCATTTACCCAAGAGCATAATGGTGAAATCAGTAGAACTTATTTCTGGATAGACACATACAGGACTGTAGTGCTAACGGTCTGTATCTAGTTGCCTGTCTTAAGTAAAGTAGACTTTATGACTCAGTTGGTGAATGGTAGGTTACCACTTACATAAATCCCATTGACTGCTTGGGTTTACTCTATGGGATGGATATACCACTCAAAGCTTAATAGAGGAAGAATCCTACCTTGCAAGTTTTGATCATCATAAAAATCAAAACACATACAGGCCTCCATGTGGAGCAGCAATATCACAGATTACATCTAAGCAGGTTAAAGGAATAAAGAGAGTGGTACGCTCATTTTTCTACCATGGAGTTGGATGCTATCAAGATAAGAGTCTACAGCATAATTATGTATATAAGGAACAATATGATACTTAAAAAACTCAACAAGTTAATCCAGAGACCAAGGCCCTTTCTGCATGGCATTTGCCATGCAAAAGGGCACCTGGAGCATCGCGCGATTGTGAGGAGCAATCTGCACGATGCACTCACAATTGCATGATGCTCCAGGGGCCGGCAGGGGCCCATCACGCACCTTTTCATTTTCGGCTGGAAGCTGAAAATGGTGTGCAATCGCACATTGCTCCCAAGTGGAGCACTTACCTGGTGTGTGGAGCCTCCAGAGCCACGCCAGTTGTGCTTCCTGCCCCAGCGCAGTCTGGGAAACTCCCAGGCTACACTGTGGAAGGAAGAGGCAAGCAGATAGCTCATGCAGAACTGGAGCAGCAGGGACACAAGAGCCTCTTGCCAGAGCCTGCTTGCGCAATCCTCACACCCCTGTGCCAGAAAAAGGTAAGATGCAGAAAGGGCCCAAGTTTTAAGTGATGTTATGATTAGTACAGAATCAGAATGGATATATTTATGTTGACATTATAGGCCTCATTTAAAAAATAATAAATTTAAGGCAAAGTAGACAACTTTTGTGGATGGGTAAGTGCAATTCTATTGATGGAACTCCCTCCTCTTCAGTTTTATTTTCTTTCTTTGTTTTTTAAATTAATTTTTATTAAAAATTTTAATGAAAAAACAATTAAAAAACCTTCCCCACTTCCAGACATCAATTTCTCCAGTTGAATCTGAGTTTAACATTCCATTCCATATAAACATTCCATTCCGTACATTATCTCCATTTTATAACAATCGTATACTATTACTTTTAGCTTATATGTAACTATTTACAATTTATCTTTTACCACCTCATTTTGTCTTCCTCCTTTCTCACAGTCTTTCTTTCTTTCCCCCTTTTTCATTATTTTATCCATTTCAATACCTCTCGCCATTCAAAGCCCTGGATTGGCTTATTTTTAAGTGAAAAAGTTAACTTTTCTGTCGCTACCATATCCAGGATTTTGAATTTCCATTATCTTATATCAATATATTTTCCTTCTTTCCAATGTTGAGCATAAGTCAGTCTTGCTGCAGTTATTATGTATAACAATATCTTTTGATGAGATCTTATTTCTCTTTGTTGCCCTAACATATTCAACAAATAAAGTTCTGGCTTCATTTCAAAGTTAAAACCATACATTCTTTGAATTTCATCATGCATTTCTTTCCAAAACTTTTTTGCTATTTTACAGGTCCACCACATATGAAAAAAAGATCCCTCTATCTCATCACATTTCCAACACATTCCATTCCCATTTCTTGCTATTATTTTTTTCAATTTTACAGGCATCATGTACCATCTATATAACATTTTATAACATTTTTCTCTTAAATTCAAACTTGGTGTAAATTTTACATCTGTCTTCCATGCCCTCACCCATGTATCCAACTCAGTTGGATGTCCTATATTTTGAGCCCATCTAACCACGTTATTTTTAATAGTTTCTGGTTCCATCTCTCTTTGTAACAATATTTTGTAAAGTCTGGAAATTCTCTTTTTCTGGTCCGCTTTCATCAATACATTCAGTTCATTTTCATTTCTTTCAAACCCCTATAATTTTCGATCCATTTTAAATATCTCTTTTATTTGTCTCCGTGGGAACCAGTTAAGTTCATGGCCTTGCTGTTTTAATTCCTCTTCTGTACTCATTCTTAACTTTGTACCATCCTTTTTCAATAGCTCTTGATATGTCAATAATTATCCCTGCTTTGTTGGAGCAATATTAAATGCTTCTTGGGGTGAAATCCACCTCTATAAAATTTGTGTTTTATTTGTATCCACACTTTCAATAGAGACTTTCGGATATGATAATTGTTAAAGTCTTTATTCACCTTGACTTTATCATAGCATAAGTATCTGTGCCAACCAATTCTATTTTCTGTCCCTTCAACTTCTTTTATTGTTGTGTTCTCTACTTGAATCCAATCTTTAATTATTTCTAAGCAGCATGCTTTATAATATATTTTCAGCGATGGCACATCAAAACCTCCTCTCTCCTTTGTGTCTTGTAATGTTTTAAAGCTTATTCTTGGTTTCTTGCCTCGCCAGATAAATTTCCGTAGCCTTTTTCCCATTCTTTAAAGATCTTTTCTTCTCCTATTGTTGGCAAATTTTGGAACAGGAACATTAGCTTATGCAATAGGGACATTTTAAAAGCATTTATTCTTCCTAATAGAGATAAATTCGTATTTATCCATTTTTCCATTTTGCTTTGAATCTCCTTCCTTGTCTTCTCTTAATTGTTATCAAATAATTCTTGATTTTTGTTTGTTATATTTATTCCTAAATATTTTATTTTCTTTACTATTTGATATCCTGATCTCTTTTCCAAACTTTCTTGTTCTTTTTTTCTTTTCTTTTTTCTTCTTTTTTTGGATATATTTAATGTCATCATCTTCATTTTTTCTTTATTTGTCTTATATCCTGCTATTTGTCCATATTTTTGCAGGATTTCCTTCAACCTCTGTATTGTATCTTGTGGTTCCCCAAGAAATATTATTACATCATCTGCAAAGGCTTTATAATTTATCTCCTTCCTTTTTGTTTTTAAACCTTTTATTTGTGGATCTTCATTTATTACTAGCAGTAATATCTCTAAAACTGCTATAAATAATAACGGTGGTAACGGTCATCCCTGCCGTACCCCCTTCTTTATTTCAAAGCTTTCCATTTATTATTAACTCGCTGATTGATATATCTCCTCCAACCAATTGCAAACTACTTCTCCCAGGCCATATTCTCTTAAAGTGTAATGCATAAAATTCCAGGAAACATTATCAAATGCCTTTTCAGCATCCAATGAAATGATAGCTATCTTCTTCCCTGGATTTTTATTCAATTGTATTTAATAAAGTTCTAACATTGTTCTTCATTTGTCTGCCTGGGAGAAAACCGGCTCAGTTTTCTTTTTTTAATGAGTTCATTCATGCTTTTGGGAGGTAACAAGAAGCACATTAAATAAAAGGTAAACAGATGTGTAAGCAAGACATATTGGCAGCATGTCTTTTTTAAAAAGGAAAACTTGTGTGGTTTGGGTGTGTTTGTTTATTTCTTTCTCCATGACAGTGACAAATCTGGTGGCAGAGGGGAGCTAGGGTGATCTTGGCAAAGATGTGAGGGAGAGGTATATGGCCTAAAAGTTGTAAGCTTCCTACATTTTAGAGATAATCAGTAGCTGAACTATGGATGAATCCAGAACAAAATTTCAAACTGACTGAAAATAATTGCCACAAGTACAATAAGTTAAAAGTATTGCAAATTGAAACATGTATCCTTTCACTCTAATTTATGATCAGGCATATTATATATTTCCATCATTTTTTCCCTATGAAACTTACTGAACTACTTCCAACAGATGTGTTGAGGAAATCAATCTTCCATTAGTCTGGTAGCAGTTCAAACATTCTTTAGGCTGGTCCATTAATATCTATGGTAGGAATGGCTTGCAATGTTATGTTGTTTATGGTCAGCTTTATTTTGAAGGTAGAATGCTGCCAGCATCCCAATATTTTCAGGGACAGTAATTACCTGAAGAATAGAGTAGATCCCTTCAGATCAAAGGTGAAGAAAGGTTGTCCTCATCTTCAAAGAGGAGGGAGTGAAGAAGACCTGGACAACTTCAACTGTTAAGTATAATGTTGATTCCAGAAAAGGTTCTGGAACAGAATGTTTAACAGTCATTCAGTGAACATTTCAAAAAGAATGCTATAATTATTAAGAGCCAGCATGGGCTTTTACAAAAACAAGTTGTACAGGACTAATCATCCTTCCCTTCCCTTCCCTTCCTTTCCCTTCCCTTCCTTTTTTTTTTTTATAGTTATAAGCTTTGTAAACTAGGGGAATGTTGTGACAAGGCCAGCCTTGATCAGATGGTGAAATGTGAGCTAGAAGATGCTACTATTAGCTGGATCTGTAGCTTGTTGATGGATCAAAACTAAAAGGTGCTGACCACCTTTTAGAGAGATGGTAGGAATGCTGCAGGATGAGTTTTATTCAGGGATTTGTCCTGGGACAAATGGTGTCAAATACTCCATGGAATCCTGGGTTGTGAAATTTGGTGAGGTATTAAACTCTGTGTTTAGACAACTCTAGTCCTGAATTTTAGAGGAGCACAGTGGAGCTCTCTAACAGACAATCACAGACAATACCCTCACACAACATTCATCCTGCAGCAGGTTTGAAACCAAAGAATCTAAGGCCATTTCTGCACAGGGCGAGGGAATTGCCCCATGATGCTATTCACTGGACTTTTGGGCTCCCTGGTCCGGTCCACGCTTCTCCGGAGCAGTCCGTGGCTGCCGCTCCACACTGCTCCAGGGACGAAAATGGCAGCTTCCAGTTGGTCGAGGGTCTCGACCAACCACTGAAGCTCACTAGCCTAAAGCCCACCCCCAGCAGATCTCAGGCTCGCACCAATGCAAGCCTGCATAAGGGAGCAGGTTCACAGTGGTGTGCACCGTGCTTTCAAAAGACTTATTTTTAGCGGTCTTTCAAAAGCACGTTGGACGACCACTTGGGGTCATTCCGGAGTGGGCTGGGGTGCAGATCTACATTAAGTAGGTCCGACTCAGTCCGCTCCCAGGTGCAGACGTCTTCCCTGGAGGATGCTCTGCCTCATGTTAAAAACTCCATCTGGAAATGGCCTAAGTTTCAGGACTGAGATGAGAGACTCTTGTTACTTATCAGTTAACGAGTAACTGATTTATCAGATTCTGTGCACTACTGTTTTTTTGGGGGGGGGGTTGTGTGGGTGCATGAAAGATCAGTTTGTAAGCAAACATAATTTTCAGCACAATACACCATTGTTACTGCTTTTGAAACACATCTTTTAAGGCTTGTTGAGTTTCACTAAATATGGGGGAGCCTTAAGTCTAGTTTTAAACTGGTGTTTTTAATGATCTATTTGCTTATTTCTTTTTTCTTTTCTTTTTTTAATTTGTAAAATAGCCAGTCTGCATTCAAGTCCATGAAGCATGTGTGCATGGTTTTGGCCTGAAAGGATGTTTGAGGGGACCAGTATATAGATTAGATGTTTGCAGCAGCCAGAGAAGTGTGGGGGATTTTTTGACTGGGAATCCAAATCAGGCTCAGCCCCTCATTTGACTTGAACAATTAATATAGGACTCTTTTGCAGGGGTGAAACAGTAATCTACAGTGCAGAGCCATGCATACTGCTCTGTCAGCCCAACCTACTACACTGATACAGAAAGCAATAGATAGTATTTAAAAGTTGTTCTACAATCAAACAAATCTGTCAGTGCTGGATGTTTTTCCCATTTCTTTTGCTTGTTACTTTAGATTTGGTTCATCCTGAGCTTGTTCTGTTCAAATCTTGACGTTTTTAAAACCCTGCAGGGAAATTCTGTACATTTTGCATATTTCTCTAAATATTTGCATTTTGGCATGCATTTTTTCCTTTTTCCTTTTTTTTTTGGCCAAATGAGTATCTTTCCTAAGCAATTTTCAATACAATTCACATTAACACTATTTTCACCAACATGTGCATTTTTGTGTTCACACTTTCACAATACACACATCTTTGTGTGCATGTTTTTAAAAGATGGAAAGCTCCATTGTGATATTCGGAAAATTGTAAATTTTGAAGCATCATTGAGTTTCTGTTTGTAAAGTAAACTGATTTTTTTCTTTAAAACCATCTGTGTGTGCACACACATATCTGTTTGTATGAGTGTGTGCTTATTGGGAGAGAGGAAACATTAGCATGTGAAGCATGCATTCTTTTGCAAGAAGATAGATCCACTCAGAAAACTGAAGCTGGCACTTGGGGTAATACAGTACTTAGCACTTGCCACATGTTTTTGCATGATTTGCTAACTCTCTGCTTAGTAGAAAGATAATAGGTTTCAGGGTCCACTTTGTAACCTGAATTGGGGATGAAATGATTGTCACAAATCTGCACATTGTTTTAAAGGCAGTTCTATAGAAAGAGGTATCATGGATGGTTTAATGAATCTTGGTAGCCTTTTAGCACTGCATCCATTTTCTGTCTTTCCCACATACATGTATATTCAAAGCAGACAAAAGCTTGTGGATAAGTGATTATTAACATCACAGAGAATAGGAGAGATTACAAATCTGGAGTTAAATAAATAACTCTCTCTTCCCAAGGAGCTAATGTAATTGTCTTGCTTAAAGTTCTCTTATCCTTATCCTGTCATTTTTATCTTTCTTGTTAATGCATTTGCAGTCACACTCTGAGAGATCATTTACACTTTGTGACCATTTTTCAGCCCTTATCACCTGCACAGATCTTCCTGTGTCTGCCTTGTAATGTAGTTATGGAATCATTAGTGGCTATAGAATTATCCCTAAGTCTCACAGGCATATCAATAGGAGTGGATAAAGTGTGTTAGACTAGAACATTCCCACAAAGATTTATTGGTCACAGTGAGCAGTACAAACCATGCATTACAGCGTGTGGTCCTCAATTTTAGGTTATCTTTTCATTGCTTCCAAGGAGAGAAAGAGAGAAGAACAATGACAGCAGAAACCATTCCTAAATAACCAGAAACTACATCAGCTAATCAGATGGTATGATTGGACTATCTGTAAGCAATATTTCATGTTTAGATACCCCATTTCAGAAGCATATTTAGCTGCTCTCTCCTTAGTTAATTCTTGATTCCTGATCACTTTTCCATTCTAAGTAGGGTTGCTAGAGTCAATATGAATATGTTTAGCACTACTAAAAATGTTTCCCATTTCATATCCCTTTTTGTCGTCCCCCACCAAAAGGCAAAGAAAGTTTTCATAATGCTTTCTAAAGTGGACAGTCCATCCTAATTTGGATTTCTTTGCCCTCATTGATACCTGTATGTAGCCACGTGCCACCAATACATCTGGAACATACCCAGTCTCATCTGATTTGGGAAGCTAAACAGGATTAGGCTTGGTTAATACTTGGATGAGAGATGATCAGGGAATACCAGAGTTCTGCAGACAAGACTAGGAAAGAATCCTGCCTGAAACACAGGACAGAGTTGACAATACAGAGGTAAGCTCCACTGATGGAGAGTGGTACAGTTACCATCTGTGGGGTCTTTAAACAGAGGCCAGATGGGCATCTTTCAGAAGTGCTTTAGTTGTGTATTCCAGCAGTGAAAACTATCATAATTATTCCTCATCAAATGAGAGGATAAAATATTTGAGAAATGACATCCACGGCCCCCAAACAGAGTTACTGTATCTCCTAGGACATACTAGTTTTGTATACTCACAAAGTCATTACTTTGCCAGGCAAGGTAGACTGTGTGCATCTATACTGCGCAGTTATATAAGTTTCATACAATTTTAATTGTTACAGCTTCATCCTAAGGAACCCTAGAATTTGCAGTTTGATGAGGTACATAGCTTTTTCTGCACACCCCGAAAGACAATTCAGGCACTCTGACTGCCTAAATTCACTACAGAATTTTGCACTACAGCACTGAACTGATTTAACCCTCAGACCCTCCCTTCTTACTGGAACTAGCTGGTGCATCCTATGCCATTCAGATTATTGATATTACTTTACTTCCATACAGAAGTAAGAAGAGGGAAGTGAATGGTAGGGCATGCTAGGATGCATTGCCTAGTAACCAGTTATTTGTTCTTTTCTGATTGAGACATGGTTGGGAGTGGAGAGCAAATGAGCATTCACAGAATTATGCCAGAAAACAAGTCAGCCAAGCAGTCAAGGTGGAATAGATGGGGACTCAAAAGACCTTTTGCCCAACCCCTCAAGTCTTCCAATGCTATTCTATTTTTACTCCAAATGAACCTTCCAAGAGGTCACAAACACACAGATCCATCCTTTGTTTGTACAAACAATAGCCATTCCACTTGTTTAGGGAAGGGCCATTCATTTCTTTGACATACACAGCCTTTTTAATCCCTCAAAGAAAACACTCTAAGGGATCTGGGGACCTCTGGAGAGGCATGGAATATGGCAGAAGATAACAATTCCATGATAAGCTGTACACAAGGTCCCAGTGAAACAAACTGAATATTTTGATCTGAGTCAGAATGGATAGCATTGAATTTTTCACTGTGGCTCTATACATGTTTTGGGGAGAGTGAGATCCACGGCATAATTAATTTCTGAGCAGACACCCAAAAGATAGTGCTTCTGGTCTTTGATAGAAGCTAGTGAGGCCTGAAATTAGTACCATGCTTTGCTATTCTCCATGAGAAATTTTTCCAACTTCATCAAATCTCTATTTGTTTCCCTTAGACGTTCTTTGATGTAATTTTTGCATCCACACAGGAATGCTCAAATATTGGGAAATTTTATTGATAGTGTTGCTTCCTGGCACAAAGAATACTACTTTAGAAACTTTCCTTTGTGCCTCGCGTGTGTGTTTGTGTTTTTGTGTGTGCAATTGTCATTTGGACTTTGCCTAAAGCATATGCGCGGAAAGGTATTTAGAAGAGATTTTTATAAACTCTGCAAACAACATGCTCAAGGGAAGTTTCTTCAATTCCTAAATCTGAAAAAAACCTACCCAAGACTGAGGAAAAGAAGTATTGTGAAGAATTTTGTTAGAAGGTTTTGCATGTGCTTATCAGTAATAGTTGGAGTGAGAAAATCCAGGGCTGATGACAAGGCAGAGTAATACTGAGAACTCCCTGTGGGCACTCGAAGAACAAACTAGCCTAGATCCTTAAGCAAGAATGAAGGCCTTTGGCCTTATGAAAGAAATCCTAGAAACTAAAGCTGAGTCCTTTAAAAGTTGAAGACTGTAGAACACTTTGAAGCAGCCTTAAAACCTTTTGTTCCAGTGATCATTAATAACAATAAACTGATGGCAAACGAGAGTGTCCGACCTTTTGGCTTTGCTGTTTCAAGTGGTGAGTGTTGAGAAAAACCATTTATACTATGAAATCTTCTTCATTGCTGCCATCGTATTTAAAGGTTCCATCAAATATACTCAGATGTTGCAAGGACATCTCTTGATCCTTCTGTAGAGCAGTCTGAGAAAGCTTTCCCAGCAAAGGTAAGCCCAGAGAGTGAAAGGGAGAGTGTTATTTTCCTCTGTAGGGGAGTTTTGTAATAACGTCCCCAGACTCTAGTATACATTGATAATGCTTCATCCTTTGGCAATTGACCAGCCAATAGGTAAACATTTAAAATAGGCCTTGTTCCTTGATTACACTGCAGGCTTGCCAGTTTCAAAGGATGACATTTAAAATCATCACAACACTCACAACAGCCCCAGCTGTCAAGCAGGTGGGGCTTTCTGGAGATCAACAGTACAAAGCCAAAAGAAAGGCATAGAAGCTCACAGTACATATTAAATCTTATTAGTCATTGCCAAACCATGGAAGCAGCTAGTTTAAAATATTTAGTTACTTGTGATAATGACTCTTTCCAGTAATTAAGGGATAACTAAGTTATGTTATACTGGTAGATTTATCTTTATTCTTTTTCCAGTGTACTGGTGACTTTTTGTTGCTCACCAAGTGACAAAGAAGTAATACCACATGATTTAAGGGCTGCTTTGTGTTGCTACATTCAAGGTTTTTTAAAAGGAAAAATTACTATTTTAGTCACTTTTGAGAAATGGAAAAGTAAATAGCTACCTTTCAAGACTGTAACTATAACAATAAGATTCTTAGTTTATGTAGTTGTTGTTACTGTGTGCCTTTAAGTCATTACTGACTTATGGTGACCCTGAGGAGAACCTATCATGAAGTTTTCTGGGACAGAGTTTGTGCGGTGCACCCAAGGTCATCCAGTAGGTTTCCATGGCCCAGTAGGAAATGATTATATAACAGTGGCCAATTACATTTTTAAAAGTACATTTCCAAATTCTGGTTGTTTCAGCCACTAAGACATA